>JAVIWB010000956.1:0-188575 GCA_031893035.1 Dermolepida albohirtum | reverse complement strand
CGTAGTTAATGAAAGCCATATTTTTTACGGTTTAACCATTATATTAATTACAGAAAATGAATGAAAAATTTTCTGCATCGGACCAAGACGCGAATCTTTGTTTAAGATACCGTACAGTACAGTTTGTCATAAATTGCATTATGGAACATATCTAATTATGATCTATGTAATTATTTTTTCATTAATTTTCTGTAACTAATGTAACCACGAATAGAAGAAAATATTAATTTTACATCTGAAAACGCTTAATTATATTTATATACAGTGTGTATCAGCCAAATGGAATAAATTCCATAATAATTAAATGGAAGGGTGTTCGAAAAAACGCTCGGACACGTCGATTGGGATTTTTAGGTGCGTATTTTTTTAAATAAAAAGTTTATATACAAGGTGTGTCATGTAAAAGTGGTCGATACCAACTTTCTTATTTTAAATGCAACACCCTGTCAAATATTAAATTTTTTGATTCTTTAGAAAATTCCAGACATATTTCATGTACAATGTCCTATACCTATCTTCGACTGTTTCGGAAATATTAAATGTTTTCAGATTAATAATTTTGTTTACATTTAAAATAAGATTTTCACATAATAGTTTATTTACCGAACTATTAAGTGAAAATCTTTAATTGTACTTGTACTTCGTTTTAAAATACCTTGCCTTAGCAAAGTGTTGTCAGTGTCATAGTGTTGTCAGTGTCATAACTGTTTGAATTTCGTTAACTACATTTCAGCAAAATGGTTCATTTAACAGAAATGCACAAAATAACAATTCTGCAGATGATGGGTTATGGAGATAACACACGGACACAAATGGAAGTTGCTCACTTATTTCATGAGAAATTTCCAAATTTGCCGCCTGTATCCCAATGAACAATTAGTAAAATAGAAAAGCAGTTTCGCGAGTTTGGACATGTAAGGCAAATAAAAAAAGCAGCTGCGAATGCAGTAAGTAATGATACCAAACTGGATATTGTGCTTGAGTTTGAAGAAAACCCGCATACTTCTAGTAAACAAGCAGCGTCAATGTTGGATGTTTGCCATTCATCGATTACTCGCACATTAAAAAAAAATAAAATGCATCCCTATAGAATTATACCAACTCAGGAGCTCATGGAAGACGACTTTGATAGGGGAACGTATTTTTGTGAACAAATAATGACAATGTTAGATAACAATGTGATCCAATTAGAACATATTTTATTTTCTGATGAGTGTACCTTTACGCTTCACGGTCATGCTAATCGTCAAAATTGCCGCTATTGGTCCAGGGAAGATCCTCACTGGATGAGGGAAGAACATACGCAATACTCTGAGAAGGTTAATGTTTGGGCAGGAATTGTTGGAGATCATATCGTAGGTCTTTTTTTCATTGATGGAAATTTGAATGGCGACAATTATTTAGCATTGCTTCAAAATAATCTCGTGCCAGATTTGACAAACTTATATCCTGATCTAGCAAATCCACAAGTTCCAGCAAATACGATGTGGTTCCAGCAAGATGGAACACCACCCCATTACCAAATCAATGTCCGGCAGTACCTCAACCAAATATTCCCGAATCGGTGGATAGGTAGGCGAGGATCGATGGAATGGCCAGCACGATCCCCTGATCTAACGCCATTAGACTTCTTCTTATGGGGATATGTCAAGAGTATAGTATACAAAACTAAACCCCTCGACTTAGCTGACTTAAGAAGACGAATAATAGTTGCGATTAGATCGGTCACACCTGAGATGTTGAGCAACGTTAGAAAGGAATTTTTATTTAAGATTAGGATGTTGTCAAGACGTTTGCGGCGAACACTTTGAACATCTCCTACAGTGACATTAGTGTTTTTCTTATGATTTTTTACATTATCAAAAATTTTTCAAATTAATCTGAAAACATTTAATATTTCCGAAACAGTCGAAGATAGGTATAGGACATTGTACATGAAATATGTCTGTAATTTTCTAAAGAATCCAAAGATTTAATATTTGATAGGGTTTTGTATTTAAAATAAGAAACTTGGTATTGACCACATTTACATGATTCCCCCTGTATATAAACTTTTTATTTAAAAAAATACGCAACTAAAAATCTCAAGCGACGTGTCCGAGCGTTTTTTCGAACACCCTTCCATTTAATTATTATCGAATTTATTCCATTTGGCTGATACACACTGTATAATTGTAAAGACCAAAATCATGATTCCAAGTTAAAATAATTAAGTCTATTCCATAATATAATTTATTCCACGGTAGCTTAATTTGTTAGAGCATTTGTTTAGGCTATATATCTAGATACAAGTTCGAGCCTTGGTTTTATGTAAGAAATTTTTTTTTAATTTTCTGAAATTAATATAACGATGTGATAGCCGAAAATGTTATTTTTTATTAATTTCATATCATGTAGTAAACAATGCCATAATTAGTTTATAGAAAAAAAAAATAATATAACTTGTACAATTTAAATATATGTAGACGAACTTATATACAAAACAAATATTAGTAAAATTTCGTTCAAAATAGTTCCATTGCATATTTAATGCTTTTAAGACAAATGCCTTGAGCAGTAACTATTACTTTAATGTATTCAATTCCGATATATATAGCATTCCTTATTTTTGAGATCGAGTTTTTCAATAAAACATACCCGCGAAGAACCGTTCGTTCACATTTCAGTAGAATTAAAAAGTCAAACAAATTACCATATAACTAGGCCGTCGTCAATAATTATAAAAATGTGTTTCCGTGCGTAAGTGCGTAAATTTGCGTTCAAATATGTCGTTCTCCGTAAGATTATTCGCAAAGGAATTTTACATGTCAATTGAAATTTGTTTCTTTTTCTCTGAATGTTTTCACAGCATGGAGAGGTGAAATGTCGTCCTGTGGAATGTCCGGTGATCAACTGCAAGAATCCCGTCAAAAAGGAGAAAGAGTGCTGTAAAACCTGCTTAAGTAAGTTATATTTATTGCGAATGAATGACGAAGAGTTAATTAATAAGAGGAAGTTTTTCCAATTAAACTCAGTTGAATGATGATTATTAAATATCTCTCACCTCCGTTTCTTAAGACATCTCTTTTACGAAGCGCAAACATTTTAATGTGGTTGCCAAATGAACTTAACCCTTAACCTGTAAAGATAGTACAGTTATTATACTGTTAGCAATCAACGAAACAACCTAGGTCCTTTGCAGCAAAATGTTGCGGCAAACATATGAACGCAATTATGTAATTAACGTAAATACTTTTTTATGCTCTCAATTGTTTATTAAGAAACGGTCAAGCAAAGAAATTATTACTTAGATACTGTGACGTAAAATAGATTATTTGTTTTGATCAACTCCGGCTTTTTAACAGTCCATAAATTTCATACAGACTGCTCCAAAATTTATCACTCCATTTGTTTCTATTATAACTTTTAATACAATAGGAATAAAAAGGCATGTATAATGCAAAACTGTAATTTAGTTCAATAAATTTTCATTACCAAATTTATAAATTAATAAACACTACTTGCCACCGTTAGAGCACTGACAAACTCGAGTCTTTTCTGCGGCATATTTCATATCTCTACTAATTGTTTGTTGTGATATAGCGACTATTTCACCTCTAAAGTCTCGTGCCTTTAGATAACCCCATAGAGAAAAGCTTAAAGCAGTAGAATTGTGCGTGGGCCGTGGATTGTTCTACTAGAACCCCATATTCTGCATGTCTAACTTATTCAGCAGAAATAGCTAAATGTCTTGTATCATTACTTTATAGCGTTTATCATTAACTATGGGCACATTGCCTGGCTTAGCTTCGACAAAATATGGATTTACGAGTATTCGATCGCCATATCACACCAAACTGTTAATACGGACACAATGATCTAAAGTTAATTTCGCTAAGATTTTTCCTTCTCCAAAACTGGTATTTTCGCTTATTGGTCGATACGTTCAATTTTGTCTGACATTTATAATTATAAAGAATAATTATTAATTTCAATATTTAACAAAGATTCACGATGAATAAGATGTTTGAATACCCCCTAAGCTTAGTTCTGGAACAAATGTAAATTAGTTTGAAGTATTCTGTGCAAGGATGATTTTAGGTAGCCTACATTTAAGAATCGTCTTTTGAAATATGTTTTTAGATGTTAAGAGACATAATACTTTACAAAAAATAAGTTGTTCAGAAATTCCCTGGTATGTCTCCTATCACCAATGATTCTCACCTGCTTAAGTCACACCACTAACCGCAGTATCATCTAGGCGAAGACTCGGATTGTTCAGCGTTCTCATTTCAAATGCTCATTGTGTGACGACCATTGATTTTTGTTTCGCTTATAAATTAGAACTTTAGAAGTAAAGGTTGGACAACGTTAGGGCCTAATATATGTATAATTTGCTGAAATAAGGATGAAGAAGACTGAAAATTTAAAAAAAAATTATTAATATTTCTTTGAGCTTTTGAATAAAATTTAATTCATCATCATAAGGCGACAGCAATTACACGTTTATTCAAAATGTTAAATTAATAAATTTGTAACTCACATATAAGAGTGAATAAGCAGCTGATAAATAAATGAAAAGGGTGAACTCGCAATATTAAAAGTACTCTCTACTAATGCTCATTATTTGTTAATAAACGAAATTGTTGCAATTGCTCACATAACCACATGTAAATAAACAAGTCGCATATGAAATAAAGTTAATTGGTATAACCATGAAAGTTGAACAATAATTTGCTAATGATTCAACACACATTAAAGAAACAGGCGCATATGGTTTACTGTTTCAATATTTAACATACATATACCCGCATCGTTCTGATAATGAATTAAATTTTATAAGAAAACATTAAAAGGATTTTTTTTATTTTCTAATTCTTCTTCTTCTTCTAATACTGCTAGGTGCAAGTTGAGAATATAGCGATTCATTATTAAAAAATTTTAACTGTTTTTGAAATTTCTGGAACGACAAGAAAAAAAAATAAAAATTATAATCAATACAAATAGGATGACAAACATTTAAAGTTTTCATATACAAAAGTATACGAGGGGGTACCCAAAAATAACCGGAATTTCTCTATAAAAACCTGTATTTTAACCGTAAACCTTCAATATATTCTCCATTTAACTTTATACACTTATCTAGTCGATGATTCTATTGTTGGAAACATTATTCAAACTCTTTTTTCTGTATGGCTGCGAGCTGCTTTGTCGTTTTTTCTTTACCTCTTCCACGTAGCTAAAACGATGTCCTTTCATATCCCTCTTCATTTGTGGAAACAAAAAAAGTCCCACAGAGCAAGATCAGTTGAGTAAAGGGCGTGACGCAAAGGAGTCCTGCTGTTTTTTTGCCAAGAACTGGCGAACTGATAGATTGTGTGAGCGGATGGATTGTCATGGTGGAAAAGCCATTCCGCTGTCTGCCACAAATCCAACCTCTTTCGTCGCATACTGTTAGTCAGTTTTTTCAGAACCTCCAAATTTTACAACCACACGCTGTTCAATTAAGTCGGACATTACAAAACACGACGAGCAAACGATAATACTTTTATAAAAAATGCACTGTATCAAGATACAACCTTATTCAGCAAAAGAACCGACTGCACCGAATGCAGAAAAAGTTGCGTCAAGCGCACCTAGCGGCAGGAATGCATGTTAGGCAAGTCCCACCCACATGCTGCCATTCCGGTTATTTTTGCGTACTCCTTCGTATACCATATTTGTGAATGCATACCTCAGCCGAATTTACCAAAATCAATGTAAACTCTTATACATATTTCGGACCTTTAATAAGCTGTCCATACTTCGTTTTGTAGTGTGAATGGAGGATAACTAATACTATAATGTATCAAGACTTGCACTTATCTCAATTTGCGTCAGTTTATCCGAATAAGTTAGCGTATAGATTTAAGAGTCACGGGGTTCGTTCGGTCGTTTTTCATTTTTTTTTATTTCCATTTTTCTTTATATGAATTTTCGGTTTCAAAATTTAGTAGAACGAGTAAGTAAATAATAAGTAAGTCAATAATCGAATATTTTCGTAGTCTTCGTCGTGAGGTTGCCGATTTAGTCAGCATTGTATTCGTCAACCTATTAACTTCGTTAAGATCTGATATTATGCCTAATTTAACCAACCAGTAAGAATTATAAACGCAAAGTCTGTTACAAATTAAGTTCTACATCTTTTATTTTATGGATGAAAGATAAACTTAGAGTATATTTTTAGTATAATTGAGTATAATAACTAATAAAGATCACTTATAGTAGTAGTATTCTAGGAATTATTTGAAAATAAATACACAAAATTAATGCTAACATGGATATATTGTTCCAATTACGAGCGAATATATTTTAAAATGACAAATAGCCTTAGAGCAACGATAAAATGAAAAAAAATCTCTGATACAATTAGAAAAAATAAACTATATAGAAAATATTATGGGTTAAGGGTTAAGAACAATCCTTCAATGTACTTTGTATGCTTTTTTTTTGTATACGTATCGATTTTCGCCGTATTGCATGTTAAAAAGATAAGTCTTTTTGAAGGCTTTTATTTTATGTTTTTGAACATGTGGGACACGCTTTAAGAGTAAATATAATTAAAAAAGCAATTAGAGAAGTTCCAGTAAATGCCCGAAATTGCATTTTTGACTAGTTGTCCATGTTTTTTCACAGTTTTGTTATCCTAAATTCCAACTTTAACAAAATTCGACAATGTACCTTCCTTAAAAGGTGATCCTAATTTTTCAAACAACATTAGTAAATCTTATTATTTTGGTTAGTTTTTTTTCATTCGCATTTCTCGTTCATATTAATCTACTTTCAAAAGCTTGCTCTATATTTTGAATTGTTAGTTTCAATACCCAATTTTTAATAAGCATAAATTAATTTGATATGTACTATCTTTCTGCATACTTTCAACTTTAAAAGGCTACATGACATTATATGCGTTAATGATTTTCTGCGCTATTTTTCTTTCCTTGGAAGTTGTTCGACTCTTACAGTTTCCAAGCACTGCAGCCTTATTGGCTTATTGTGCATTCCCCTAATGTACCTACTGCAGTCAACCCAGTACTCTTGTCCGCTCTACTAATATGTACAGATTCAAGGCAGTTCTCTAAGGAGTTTTAAATGTTTTCTGTGCTTATTATGGCTTCTAATTCCGCTTCTGTACTGCTTAAGTGTGTTAGTAAGCTTCGTGTAGTGTTGGAATCCTTCAATAATTTTTATTCCTGTTCAAAAGGTTTGGTATTAGTTTGTCTTTTCTACAATATATAACATCTATTTTTTGATTTCATTAGTAATGAAGAATTCAAAACAAGAATTCGATCATAAGAATAAACCGCGGATGGAAAAACATATGTACACATTATGACCTGAAAGCAAACTAACCATAAATGGTCTGCTAATGGCAACAGAGGAAAAATACGTGAATGACTCCATAACTTTTGGGACATGCTTCTATTAATATACATATGACAAAAATTGTACTAAATGTTCATTCAACCAGGATTCTGAAAGGAGACTCTAAAATAACGGAATTTCAAAACGAATTCCTTTTAAAAGTCTGTAGAGTTATATACTAGGGTCTTAACATGAAAGTCCAGGTAAACATTTTTATCAACCTAAGTCGAGCTGGGATCGAAAAATCGCATTGATATATCAAGGTATGAACGCAGTTATTCAAATCAATATTCTAGTGACTTATTGACTAGGTTAAAATGACTTCAACTAATTCTTATATGCTGTATTAACTTCATATACATATGTATGTATGTATTTCATGGAAGAAAAAATTTTATGTTATGACAGAATTTGTGAAAGGTGATCATAAGTCTTTGGTATCGATTTCAGCTATCTTTATTAACTTTTTTCCTAAATTCTTAGGCCCTAGCAAATTTAATATATTTTCACAATTACTAAAGCCTATAATAATATAATATAGTTTATATCAAGCTTCATTTGTGTCACACTTTATTATTAGTTAAACCACGCATATTTTCTCCGAACATGGTTGTCTTCACGAGTTTTGTGTTTGCCCGGTTACATACCTGTAAGTCACTACAAAGTATTGTAGTGTTCCTATCTCCCTATCTTCATTACTTCCTTTTGGTTTCCCTTTGTTAATTTCATATTCTAAGTACCCGATAAATTTTACAATATTCCTATTTTGCAGTTCTTCGTTTGTCCCTTCCCTTTTTCCATAATTTTTTTCATATTTTCTTTTCCCCCTTACTTCTTTTGTTTTGCTTTTGTCCTCTTTTTTATCTTCCTTTCCATTCTACCCTTTCGTCATCCCTCATTTCGTTTATCCTTGCCGACCTCCCTTTTTTCTGTTTTTCTTCTTTTCCTTTTCTTCCTTCTTATTTATCCTTCTTTTACTCTAAACAGAATAATCATTACCAATGTGTTACCTTTTTCGTAAACTCCATCAAGTGAATTTCTTGTTCGAAGATACTTTAAAATAATCAACTGTTTATCCACTAAGATATAGATTTTTTTGGATAATAATTGTTAATATTTTGGTATACGTGAAGAAACCAAAACTTTTCTTCAGTTTTATTAAGACTTAATGTCAAATAATAAAATGTTAATTATTCATATTTTATTTACTGATCAAAATAACAAACGATGTACTTATAACTAGTTCATTTTGCAATTTCGGATTCTTATTTTTAAAAAATTCGTCTTTTAACATTCCGTATATCCTCTTAAGGTATTCCACATGTTAACAAACTCCGTTTAACTAGTAATCCATTAAATACACTAGAGATCTAATTACGAAAATAACGGAAGACTATTTACATTTATTGTTAACAGGAGCTTGTTTTCTCATGGGTACGTTTTACGATCACGGAGACATGATCAACGTTAAGCAATGCATGAAGTGTCAATGTCACGACGGCAGTATGCAATGCACGAAGATAGATCCAAACACCATTTGTCCACCTTTAAACTGTTCTCCCGAAGTACAGTTCAGTGTTCAAGGAGAATGTTGTAAATTTTGTCCAGGTACATTGTCTAAAATCACTATCCTTTAAAGCCAATACTAAAAAGAAATGAAGACAACATCTAATTGCTTCTTTCCCACTAATAATACTAAACTGTGCCATTTTTTTTCTTTCCTAACATTGCGCAGGCGTGGACTATTGCTCGAAAGAAAACTTTTGTCATGCTAACGCATCATGTCGAAACCTGCTCACCACGCATGCTTGTCATTGCAATCTGGGCTTTCAAGGAGATGGATACAAATGTCATGGTATACAATGCTTTTTATTTAAAAATATATCTATGTACATATATAGCTAAAATTGAAAAAAATTAATATTTTTTAATATTTCAATTTAATAAAATTTAATATACATGTATGTTTTTAGGATGGATATATTCATGAAAATATAAGCTAGTTGCTTAAAAATTAACACACTGACTTAGAGCATGTAAATTAATATATGTTTAGTTGATATCAAAATAAATTTTTGTTGAAAATTGAAGTTGGAATCTAATCATAGAATAAAATATTAATTTACTAAAGAACAATAATTACTATAAAGCAGAGGTTCCCAAAGTATGCGCCGCAAAGAGTCTCCAGGGGTGCCGCGACAGTCTCGCCAAAACGAAAAAAATTGAAAAATATAATTTTATGGAAATGAATTTATTAAATAGCTCTTTTGCACTTGATTGTAAATATAATCAACAATGCTATCTGCTTCTGGGTTTCCGGGATGGAACGGCGTCACTAGTATATCTGCCGACGTTTCGTACCCATTTGTATGGGATATCTCAGGGCTGAACTACTGCACTGAAACTGTCGAAACGTCGGCAGATATAATAGTGACGCGGTTCTATCCCGGAAACCCAGAAGCAGATAGCATGAACCACGACCGCGGAAGTCTACGTATCAAATAATCAACAATGATTTGCTCAAAATAAATACTAGTCATTCTTAAAATAAATGTGATTTTCTTTATTTTTCGATTAATTTTTCGATTTATTTACGTTTTTCTTCTCCTCCTTATTACAAATACTAAAAAAAACAAATTTACCAACAACTATTCGCAAAGTATTTAAACAAAATTAAAGTCTTATAAAAATCTAAAAGTTAAATTTCAGATCATAGCATAGAATTTATTTAAATTTAAGATTTTAGACTTAAAATTATCAGATCTCCAGTTTTGCTTCATCTGAAGGGTGGCGCTGGAAATAATCTGAACGTTTAAAAAGTTTGGGAACCTATGCTATAAAGCATTTCACATTGAGAATGAAGAACGCGGCTTATAGAAAATGAGAATATAGTTACCAGATTTTATTTCCAGGAGATTTTGACTCCTAACCTTTAGATACATGATCTACCATAAATCCGAAAGCATGTCATTTTTAGGTAATTTTATTAAGTTGATGAAATGATTGATTTTAAACATTTCTCGTTTTATAACAATAGAAGACATGTATATACACTAATAGTTTTGTAAGTAAAAAAATTTATTTATATCTCAATTTTATGTAGAGTTCAAAATGTATAAATTCTTTTAAAGTAACATACAGTATTAACAAATAAAATTGTTAAGAGACAAAAGCAAATAATATAATGCTTTTATACTATTTCAACAGTCATCAACAGTCGATTACAAACTTCTAAATTACGAAAGTATTTATAATTACAATAAAGTGTACATAAGGTGATTTTGATGGAGCCTAGGGTTGGTTAACTTAATCACTAAAGATTGATATATAACCACTTTCCACATTAATTTTCGTAATTCTGTATACGTATTTCGACAACTAAGTTGTCCTCATCAGCAGATAATTAAGCAGTATCGCACCTGGGAAACTACGGCAAAAAATACCACAATGAAAAAACTATTTCCGCACACGATACGTACCGTTGAAAGCCAAGACGCACACTCTCAGTGTGCGTCAATGTCGAAAGGGGTTATACATATATCAATCTTTAGTATAAAGTATGCATACTTTTTATTGTAATTATAAATAGATATTTTATCATTATAATAACGTATAGTAACAAATAGTGTAGTGGTATAAAAACATAGCATTTTATTTGCTTTTCGTATATTAGAAATGGATTACCACGAAGTAATGCTCAATAACATTACGTACTTATAATTAAAGTATGCCAGTGGCACTTTACTTAACTCAATTAGTAAATTGCTTCACTTGTGTTCACACCATTTCAATTGAGTTTAACGCGCAATAATAAGGTAATAATCTTAAGATCATCCTTAGTTCTAAATAATAATATAATATTTGTAAATACAATATATTATATATATATGGTGTATAAACTCACGGATAATCGTGAGGTAGGGCGCTTTTATGGTTAGCTTTGAGTCGACAATCCTAATACAAAAATATTCTACTGTCATCTGCTTCCGGGTTTTCGGGCTGGAACCGCGTCACTAGTATATCTGCCGACGTTTCGTACTCATTTGTATGGGACATCTTCAGGGCTGAACTACTGCACTGAAACTGTTCAGTTTCAGTACAGTACGAAACGTCGGCAGATATATTAGTAACGCGGTTCCAGCCCGGAAACCCAGAAGCAGATAGCATGGACCACAACCGCGAAAGTCTACGTACCAAATTATTCTACTGTCATTAGTTAAGCCATAGGAATTGCTTAAAAGAACTATGAAATCAGCCACATGGTATAAAACCATCAATAATCAGTCAAAATGATATAACAAAATACAATAATAATGACAATTAACGTAAATGCTGAAACTGCCATTGGTTTGATGACAAAGTTCAAGTCTTTGTGGAATTGAATAGAGAACACGTTATAATACATATATCTCGGGTAATTCATTGTAAGCTGGTGTTACTTCTATTTAGTACTTCCTATTTACAGGTCGGAGGTGTCGCCTAGACTTTTTCCTTAAAAAATTCATATCTGGTGACCTTGTAGGCCATAATACTGGTCCATTTCGTCCGATCCGCTAATCTGGAGAACCTTCATTTAACCATGCTCTTTTAATTCTTGCATGTCCTGGTGCACCATAGTACGTGTAATATGGCGCATATTGGCTCTGACATTAAACCGAACCCTATCCAGTCAATTGTCATATGATAGATATAACAATATAACAACCCTTGAACAATTTTCCATCCAATAACATTGATTATTTTACCTTTATCTAAAAAAATCAATCATGATCGTGATAATCCCAAAAGAGCTATCAGAATAGCCCTACTCCTTTAATTATTGTTTCGTTTTTGAGTTGCGTAAATGTACCCAAGTTGCATACATCATAACAACACAGCTTAAGATGTTAGCATCATTTTCAAGCCGGGCATAGGTTGAACACGATGTTTCCTCGTTCGTTTCTGATCAACACTCAGTCCTTCGTAAATCCTTTTTGCAGATATTTTTTGCTTGTCAAAATCGATGTAAACTATGTGGTAGATAAGTTCATATGAAGTATTCAATGTCTTGAATATTCGTTTTACTTTAATTTGACGGTCTGATAATATGATATCATGAATTTTATCTAGACCTCTCTTCGTTTTGAAGGAAAAGTTTACCTTTCTCGAGGGACAATGACCATTAACGATATTAAGCGTATCTTCCTAAACCTGTTCTATTCATTTCTTCTACTAAAGGTAGTTAATGATGGTCCAACACTTTAATTTTTCAATGTTCATAGTTAAAATTATATTGCTCAACCACGCTTATACTTCTTGACGTGGATTCTTACAGACATTTTTATGTAGTAAGCTGCCATGGTGTTGCGATACTTTCTTTATGCAAGAAAATGATCAACGCTACTAAATATCAATATGCCTTCCCGAGTGCTATTCTCAAACGACAGGATTAAATTATTAACGGACTCTCAGCGCAATGGATTGAGTCTTCAAATATAGTCAATGAATTACATTTTCCTATTTTCTTAGCAATTTCTTTCATCTTTTTGCATCGCCTTTTATTGTCCTTAAATATCATACTGTCCTTGCTATTACGCTTCTTTCAGATTTTATAAAGAATATCACAAAATTTTCAGTAACTTACCAAGTCGATAACGAATGGAAACTATTATATTTAGACATTTACTGTTAACAGCTCCATTAATAAAAAAAATTAAATTCGTTTCATCTTGAATCTTTTTCTTAAAAATTAATATATGTAATCCATACGAATGCTTTATTTTTAATGTATTGTAGTTTATGTGTGTCTAAAGAAGTACAGGACAATTCTTAAGACAGTTATATTTTCCATAACAGGATAAACTAAGTATTGCTATGTTAAAGGAAAAACTGTCTCGTTTTAATAAACGAACAATAATAGAAGAAAGTTCATCGTCACACTTCCCCGTACCATTTTAACGCGAATAATGAGTAAACTGTCACACCTATGTACTTGTCAACAAAGTAAATACAATGAGACACAATAACAAGAAATAAATATCGGCTTGACTTTCCACATCCATTATTATGATATTTTGTAATATCACATCATCGGTGTTTATATAATTCTTTTGTCTCACTATCTTTACTACGTTTATGCTTTAAGAAAGGTACGTACGCATGGAAAAACTTGCGTAACAAGGGCTTGTTCTGTTTCAATTAATATCCTTAACAATAAATACGAAAACAATGTCATTTGATAACTACATATTAGAGGTACCTACTAAAATCGAGGAAACAAAAATGTATCATTATAAATATGTATATGAAAGAACCATTTTAATTTATAATTTTTAAATTTTGTCAAAATTCACTTTAACAATTAAAAGATTAAAAGAAACAGAACTTTCTTACATGCGCCTACAAATTGGCCATTGGCCTACATGTTTTAAAGTTTTTATCTTCTGAAAATTACGTTATATTTTTCAGCTGATTAATGTTACCACTAAGAGATGTCGCTGCTGCAGCTTTTTTTTTTTGGCAGTAGCAATAACATAAAACGATGAAATCAAACAGATATTGAACCCTTGATTCTGGGGAGGACAACACTTACAAATTCCGTAGCATTACTTTCGTTAACTTTATGAAGTCACTACGTCTGTCTCTCTGCCTGCCAGGGACACGCAGGATTTAATTAGGGATCGATAAGGATGATACAATATTATTCATATTCAATACTCGTGCAAAATTATGCAATTTTTCTATAAGATATAAACATTTCTACTTATTATTGAACAACTTTATGTAATCCTTTATAATTTTTCAAAAAGTACTGAATTGTAAAATATCCTCTTTTTGGACTCGAAATACGGCCTCATATAGGAAACGTTACATGCTAGGAAAAAACGGAGATCATATTTATAATGAGCATCTGAAAAAAATATGCCAATCCACCTAAAATTGTTTATGATGATATTTACTTGTAGACTAAAGTTATCAAGATATATTCTAAAAAAAGAATTAGGGATAACTAACCCTTCATGCCCCTTCCCCCTAATTAGCAATAGATATTTCAAAATTCAAAAATCAAAATCAAAAGTATTGAATGTACGCTGTTAAATTTAAATATTAAAAAATCTTCATTCATGATTTTTGTTTAATCCGAGACTTTTAGAATCAGTAAGTAATAGTATTTTCTCGTACAGATATAGATGAATGCCTTGAAGAAGGAGGACCAAACGGGCATCATTGCCATTTAAACACCAAATGCGTCAATACTGTGGGTTCTTACAAATGCGAATGCTTGCCCGGTTATAAAAGAGTGGATGGTTTCAATTGTGCTGAATTAGACGAATGCAGTACAGGCGAACACAAATGCGATGTTAATGCTAATTGTATAAATACTCAAGGAAGTTATCATTGCGTTTGTAAAGAAGGCTATGAAGGAAATGGTTATAACTGCAAACGTAAGCAAAACTATTGATATCAAATTTTAAGTTAAATCATATTTTTATCCTTTTAACTGTTTTACGTACATGCAGATGTATATCAGCACTTACTTCTACATTAATATTTCTCAATAAAACTGTTACAAATTTGATTTACAGCGAAAGAAAAATTTGTATGTTTACATTTTTATAGCTGTCTGCAACCAGACGTGCTTAAATGGTGGTACTTGTATAAAACCTGGAAAATGCTTGTGCAGAAGCGGCTACACGGGAAGAAGTTGCGAAAAAGACTTGAATGAATGTGCTACGAATCTGCACAGATGTTCTGATTCATCAACTTGCGTGAACATGGTTGGCTGGTATTACTGTAAATGCAAACCAGGCTACGAAAGTCCCTTGGAGAATAACAAATTGGGGAATTTATGTCAAGGTAATTTATTGCCGAATATGCCCGATTAAGCTCTAAGCTTTTCAAAATTACAAGGGTTCTCATGTGAGTAATATTGTATATAACATAGATTCGTTACTTATACCTTCCCGTTGTAAAGAAAAGTGTTATTGATCGTTAACTTTTTTCAAAGTGGTTATGATATCTTCCGTAAGTTGAAACTGATTTGGCTTTAGTAGGTAACAATGGATAATACGAAGCTTTTCTTTGATTACTGTCTACACACTTTGTTTATGATTCGTGTTTGAACTCTTAGGAAACCATTCCAATATAAGACAACTTTCACTGATCATTATTTTTATCAATCCACTTTCGCAGAGATGGTACTACATCTCTTTGATACAATTTCAGCAATTACTATGTGTTGGAGTTTCTTGTGAATAGTACCATGTATCATTAAAAACCGTGTATGTCACGACATTTCGCATATACTCTGTAATTGGTTGTTCTAAAATTTATTGAATAACTTCTTCCGGTTTTGTGAACCAACCTATTTTGTTAATTAATCATCATTAATATCGAACATCGAAATCATATTAATGATGCCTTTGCATACTTTGTATCTATGCTGCAAATCCTGCAAACATCATTCCATCAACGGTGCAGGCCTATATGAGTTCTCACTCTACTTATCTATGAATACAATCCCTAATAAATCACTGACAAATCTCTATTAACGTTAATTGCATTTGATTTGTAATGTGTTTAATAAGAAACGATAATGGCCATAGAACCTATTTCACTGAGATATCTCTGGATATATTGTGATCCTCATATCTTATTAGTGTATATTCTCTAGCTTCATTTTTTTGACTAGATCTGGCAGCATCAAAGAGATTTTTTTGTTAAAATTTCTGCTTCGGATATTCGTCTTCCATTTGTTAAAACTACGTTCTTGCCATGCCCACGCATTGGCATAGCAGGTGGATCGCGGTTTCTCATTCTACTTGATAGAATTTTCGTATGGTTTCTTTTGTAAAGTTCATATTATTCATATGTCTTTTGTTCTCTAAGAAACGGCTTTCTTCTGTTGCTTTTTCACGTATATTAGATATGATTTTATAATGCTGCAGGAAAGTTCCAGCCCTATGAAAACCACACACTAACTTTGTCACCTTTTTGCAACTCCTGAGTTCATTCAAAGCGCGTAAATAATCCCCGTAAAAGTTTAGAATTCACTTAGCAACAAATCTGAAGGTACTACTAGCATTGCTTGGCTGTTGAAGGAAATGACCACCGTACGATTTATTCCATCTTGCATATTAGTTTCTACAACACGTAATTTACAGCGAGCGACGATTGTGTCGAGTCAATCTCTATTGAACAAACGGTTTCATTATTTTGCTGGCGTTAGTATTCTATTTTAAATCAAATTATCTTTATCACAAAGCATAATGTACTTTTCTTTTAAAAATATTTATAATTGTTTAATTTTGTTTTCTCGTTTTTTACTAATATATTATAAGAAATCTATTGTTTTATAACTCTATAACAATTTACCAGGATCTACATTCAACAACCCTCTCAAATCTCACTTCAGTAAATGTATATCTTTACGGTCCTTTACCCGATTCACTTTTTAAAGAACTGTTCCGAAATCTGCAATGTGTGTTAAGCCCAAGAACCTTGGCCTTTCGATTCTATATAACATATTTATCCCTTACCCTAGCCGTGGACTAATCTTGCTTTAGAGACTGTATATAATTCGATCTTTTAAAACATTTCACTTTACAATTCAATTTCATAAGACTACACAATAGAGAGGTAGTCTATTCTGTATATTTTCAATTTCAGTTTAGATTTGATTCAAAGCCATCAGCTTTTTCATTTTATACAATACGGAAAAATTTATTAAAATCTAAATATCTGCCATTGTCTGATGAAAAAAGTTGTACTTGACAGATTAATAAAGAATAGCAATTCATGTCAGATGCAGACATTATTATTATTTCAATTATTTCTTCTTTTAGATGTGGACGAATGTCAAATGGGTACACATACCTGTCATCCGTCAGCGCAATGTTCGAATACGTACGGCGGTTTCATGTGTCTTTGTCCGCCAGGTCGCGGTTCGGATTGCAAATATAGCTGTATATATGACGGCGTCGAAGTAGATCATGGAAAGACCTTCTCACCCGAGGACAAGCCGTGCAGCAGCTGTACTTGCAATTTTGGTGTCGTAACCTGCGAAAAGCCTACGTGCGATTGCTCGATTCCGGGTAACAGTCAGAATATCTGCTGTCCCCAATGTAATCCTAAAATGGGCTGCAGGCATCAAAGCTTACCCGATGTCTTCCTGATGCACGGCGAACAATGGTCCTTTGATTGCGAACACTGCGAATGTGAGAATGGTAAGCTAAATTATATGCATATTGTTCTTGAAAACGTTTTTTGGAAATGTAGTAATTCCTTTCTTTCTCTTTTTTTACATGAATTATATGAAACGAAATAAATTCCCTAAATTTCTATTTTGTTAAAAAATATATACGAAACTCGTAGAATATCAGCTCAAAAATTAGTAAGTTTAGTCGAAAAAAAATTAATTATTGTGAAAACATTGAAAGAATTGCTTTGTTCAATGATTGAAATTAAAATCTGATTTAAAATAGATTATATCTTTATAATTGAAATAACCATTTAACTTAAATTAATGCAGTTTTAATTAATTCATAAGAAACCGCAACATACTTAATCTTTGTATTTAAAAAATAATAAGAAAGCAACAAAAAGAAAACTTGTCAAGAACGCAGAATTTCCAAAACATATTTCGGGCTATTTCAGCTGAATCATCATTTTTGGCACTCTAAATATAGAATTTTCATGGAAAATACTATCTTCTTTTTTTTTAATTAAGATTACAATTATTGTCATGAAGCCTATTCCACTGCGACCTCTTGAGATCTATTATGGCTCTCGTGTTTTTCTGGAGTCTCTTGGCATCTATGCATATGCCTGTCGAAGCCTGTTTAGCTTCCATGTAATTTTGAATTCATTTCGCTAGCTTTTACAATATGGCCTTAGAAATTCCACATCACTTAGCTGATTGTGTCTCTCGATTGGATATCGGGTCAACTTTCTCTACGGTACTGACTCTCATAACTTTATGTACCTTTATCTTCTAAATATCTAAATAACCCTAGTTCATTTTTACCCTCCTGACGTGTTCTTCCATAGAGGATTCTTGCCTAGTACGTTTAGATCTGACATTCTTTTTTATTTTCTTCGTTTTTGAGATTTGCTATGCACATTCTCAACATCACCCGATCAGAGCCCCATTTGACGGACTAGGGTTAAATAAGATGGGGTTGAACGATGTCCCCGAAGAAACGTTAAGTATCTCACTTCCTGTGACCACGTAACTCTTGATATGTTATCTTATACCTAAATTTGTGTTTAGATAGAGTTCCTCAGGAGCGCCAGTTCCATATTCACACATAGTGGTGACACTGAGTCACCTTTTTTACTTAGATGAAGACTAATTTTAAATATTTTCGAATCTTCGTTCAAAAAACTGCAACTTGTTTGATAATAGTAAAGAATGGCGTCAAAGTTAGTATAAATTTGTATCCTAGTCAATTTTGCTGTCGCACTTTACCTCTTTGCTGAAGATAAGATTTCTACTATAAAAATCATTTTTCATTCAGTCATTTAGTTTCTCTTAGTGTTTAGTTTTTTTAAACTGATTTTACACGAATTTTTCAAAAGAACTCATCGAAAAATTAAAAATCGATCATAAGTAATGTAAAACATAACACCAAAGTTGAGATGACGTTCAAAATCTTAATTGTGTTTCCTGTCTTCTTCATCTACCATTGTTCTTAAGATTGTTTAATTATTTATGCACCATACTATCTATATATCTCGTTTAAACATTTAATATTTTCGAAATCTATTGAATTAAATATTCTAAAAATTCTAGCATGCTAATCTTGATTTTTACCAAGACAAACGGTCGACTTTTTGAAAATACGTGATTTATGAGATGAAACGAATATGGTACATTCCAAACGCTTATGATTATACGTAGTGTCGGCCATTTAAATACAATTGATACAGAAAAGGACATATTTAGACTTGATACCAAATTGATGATCATATCGAATACATTAAGTTAAATATTATAAAACGTAAAAAACGATTAAGTTGTGTATTGATCGCTCTCGCGATATTCATCTGATTTAACATTCTGTAGATCCATTTTCTTCAATCAACTTTATTTACAGAAGAAAAGAAATCAATATATTACTAACAAAGACATACAAACGGCAGTCGTATCAACAGCACAGTATCGCCAACAAGTATAAAAAGTTCATTCAGTAAATTAACTGACCGTACCAAACGCTATATCAAAATTGGAAAAAAGCGTATTCACCGAAATAAATGATCTGAACAACTATAATAGTCCTGTGCTTTATTTCCCATCAAAAGTTCTAAACCTTAAAAACTATTCTACTTATATTTACAAGACATTTAGATTCTAGTTTTATTAAAATTAACTATTTGCTGTATTTGTTTAAAAAGTCTTTTTTTACTTGATTTATTTGAATCATATCTGCTGTCTGAATCCAAATACTCTGAGCATAAAATTACAAGTCGTATTTTAGTGCATATACATATATTCAGTTTCTTGGCTTTCATTGTGGATCAATTTCCATCTACTCTAAAGTCTGATGTACAAAATTAATTTCTATTTGTAGTTCGGTATCCACTTTATCACATTTTCGGACATTTTCTGAGAAAATGTGTTCTCGATTACATATTTTTTTCATTGAATTATCGTTATTTAAAACATAAATTCATTAATGATGCATTACCCAATGATTTCTCTGTACCTTTAATTTAATTTTACATAGTTTACTGTGGTATATATCGTATTTTATTGTGAATATCCTCCTACTGAAGTATTCTTATCCAAACAAAGAGGGAAGTATAGATTTAACCAAGCTGCCACTTATTAAATGTATTTAAATTTACTTCAGGATAATCAAGATACTCCAGTAATCTATGGATAGTAGAGATTACGTTTTGTTCACAAAATAAAGACAATTGAATCGAATATGTCATTGAATGATATTTCTGTTACTGTTCCATAACGAATAAATATTATATTTGTTGAAGTCGTTCCTCATGTGTTGAAGATGAGGCAGCTGTTGATATATATCATCAGCTGCAAACAAAGTTGATGAAAAATGTCTCTCAAAAACTCGTTTATTGACGGTCGTAATCGTGTGTCAAATTTGCGTCATGCTACAAGACCCGTTACTCTAGTCAATGGTTTGACCATTCGACGAGTTGATAACCTCATTCGGGAAAACAGGCGAATAGAAATTTACGAATTGGCTGATTTGTTAAGAATTGTAGTTCACTGTTTTCAGATTATTATTCATTAAAAGCGGAATTTTAACAAAATTAGTGCGGAACGGATGCTGACTGATTTTTCTGACAAGTAAAGGCGGAAATGACTTCAAATTTCAAAACTTCAAAACGTTTTCAAAATGAATGCGATGATCTTTAGCTCGTATAATTATTAGGGATGAGCCTTGGATGCATCATTACATTCTAGAAAATGAACAAACCAACATGAAATGGCACCATTCATAATCTCTTGCTAAAAACTACAAACAAGGTATTGATTACAATATTCTGTATCGACCACAGTCTAGTACTGATAGATTTTCTAACTAACAGAAAGACCGTTTATGCAAAATATTACAATCGACTTCTTTCTAAAGTCAAAGATACTGTAAGGACCTGTTCTTTTAACATAAGGAAGGATTGAACACTTACAATGACACTTTATAGAACCTATAAGCAAACTTTGGGAAATAAGAAACTCAATCCAACCAAAAACCTTTTTTCTATCGCAAGTTTCCCGACCACTGGAACAAATATGTAATAAAACAGCACCATTATATTAAAAACTAAAATTTCATTATCTCTCTGTTGCAATTTTTATTACTACACAAAAAAGTCCAACGGTCAAGTCAATACACCTTTCGTAATAGTTCGTTGAAACAGTGTCAGAAAAATATTAGAACTCATGGTTAATTTTTCAGACCACTACCAAAGTTGAAAAATATATGTCAGTTTGCCTATAATCCGTTTATCGCAGAATGCTTTCATAATATTATTGTGAACAATAATTATTTGCCTGTAAAGAAATTGAATTTGGAAATGGTCGATGGTTTTTAACTCAGACGAAAGATCCTGACCGATCCATTTTATTCAAAATTATCTAACCAACCCTAAATGGATCCACTATGTTCTTAGAAGTTCCTAATGTATTTATACAATCTGCATATGAAATACTTTAATCAGAAAAAACTGATATAGGATGACAAAACCTTAATGTAAAGCAAGAGCAGATTAGGGCTCAGTACAGAAACCTTGAGTAACCTACATTGATTATTTCGTATTGCAACTATTTGCTTGCGAATGGAACGATAAGATTGAAAACATATTTTCACAAGGCCATTTACACCAAGTCGTTCTAACTTATACTCTTACGCTAATTAACGTCTGCTTTCGATGACGTTCGAGGCAAATCTTCATGTTGAGGCCACGGCCACTTTCCCGTAGCAATGTTGTAAGCAATCCACTTCTCATAATCAATTATAATTGGCCTCGAAAAGGATCGTTTTTTTCACGTTCAAAGAACATATCGCAAATGCTTAACGCGTTGTGCCGCCAAGAGGACTTCTCTGAATATATAAGAAACCTCAACCGCGAAGTCGCTGACGTATCTACCTACTCTTGTGGTTGTGCATAACGTAAACGCTTGAATGGTTCTACATTATCTTGTATCGTGTGCCATGGGTTTGATTCAATCAAATCTATTTGACTCAATTAAAATCATACATCGTGATCAACCTCAGTGTTCCTTGACATTGAAGTCACATTGAAGCCATTAATAAAAACTTTAATTGTTAACGTTCAAGTGCTTTAAAACGGAATTCAATTGCTTTGGTTTCAAACATTTTAAAAAACCTTTGATGGCTTTGGTCTTTGAAACATTATTATGTGAAGACGTTTCAGTAATGGGAAAAATATACTTGGTTTTAAAAGAATATCATTTAGTCCTTATGGTACAAGGTGAAACAGCAACATTTATCGAAAAAGCGTGTTCTGCAATGCAGATTGAAAAAAAATGTCCAAATAGTCCTAAACTGTTGAATATTTTGAATATTTTTTTCAATCTGCATTTGATGCTTTTACAAAATGAGTTGTACAAGTAAACATACTTATATCTGGCAATATGCGTGAGTTAACAACACTACACAAAGAAAAAGAGCTCTTGGACCAAATAGCCAAATTAATCGAAAAAGCGTGCTCTGCAGCACAAATTTTAAAAAAATATTCAAAATATCCTGAACTGCTGAAATTGTATGGAGAAATAGGCGTTCAAAAATTCTAAATGAGGGACAGAAAAATGTTACAACTGCAAAGAGTTAAAAGACATAGAGAAGTGCACTGAGGATAGTCGTACAGATAGAATTTGATATTGGTAAGAAAATGCATTAAGAAAACATAAAGAGAATTTCAAGAATAATTAGTTATAGCAGACGTAAAGGACATTTCATTAAGCGTCTTTATCTATAGTTATCTATTGTAGAGCCTAAACCATATAACTAAGTATTAACGTCGATAACGAAAGACTTTTTACATGGTACTCTTATGCTATATCCGGTTTTTCTTCAAATTCTCTTTATGTTCTTTTAATTTACTTTCTTTCCAGTATCAAATTCCATCTGTATGGCTATCCTCAATGTGCTTATCCATGAACTCATTGCACTTATTGTTCTCTGATCGTGCTCATTTAGAATCTTTCGAAGCATCTTACTCGGTACAATTTCATTTCACATATTTTGAATATTTTCTTCAATCTACACTACAGAACACGGGTCTTTATTCTTCGTGTAGTGTTGTTAACTCGCGTATATTACCATACATGTGTTGACTTTTACAACTCATCTTTGTCGAAGCATCAAATATTTATTTTCGCAAATACGTGATTGAAGAGGATGTCCGAATTCGTTCTAAGTTTATGACTTACAATGGAGAAACATCTTATAAAAATGAAGTGTATAAAAACCTTTGTGACATTCAATGTTAGAGTATTTAGCAAATTCTTTTGTATTTGTCAATAATAACAGTTTTCGTATTGTTATTAGAGGTTTTTAGAATCTTTTGACTTTGTTAAATGAAGTAAATATACTTTATCATAGCCGAATGTTAATATTTGATGATATTCAATGTTAATATTTGATGATATTCAACATTCACCGATTGTAAGAACACTTTTGTGACTGACTGTAGATGCATAATCGAATTTATTATAATTTTTCTTACTTTTCATATAAACAGAAAGACACAAAACCGAAATTATAATATCGTAACATAATAATCACAATAATATTCCGTATTGTCCAAGAAGCCTTTAGCTTATTTTTTTACTAACTCGCATATTTATATTGGTAATATCCATTTAATGTTAAAACCTTTAAAAATACGTAATTTGTATTTGTAGGTACTACAGATTGCTGGGAAATGCAATGTCCTCCATTAACGTGCGCTAATCCCATCAAGGGAGAAACAGACTGCTGTCCGCACTGCGACGATTTCGATTTGTGCTCCTTCGGCAACGTAACCTATACAGGTCAGCCGTGCCACCGTGAAGGAATCCAGTACAACGCAGACGATCCCTGCGTGGCTTGCAAGTGCAAGGTTGGTACGAGCGTTTTCATTTTTTCATTCACGTGTACACGTGTTCGTTTCATTCCCCACCCTGTAAATGATGATTGTCATGATGATGGCGATGATAATGATCTGTAGATCTGATTGTCTTGTTAACTAAACTAACCCATCGATAAGGTACGGTCCCATCATTCCGATAATGCTGCTTTTTGAGCGTGCGCATAACTTACTTTGTTGCGTTTAGTGCGCCCGTTATTTATTTCTAGCCTTCGATGTTGCTAACTTTATTTTTTTATATTCGTATTGTAGATTCAAACAAGTCCAATTGTTTATTATTAATACACTCTAAACTTTTCAGTAAGTAGTGGAAAATACATTTAATAAGTATTCAAATTCATTACAATGTAATGGATATATATTCTGCAAGATATTTAAGAAAAAATTTTGACTCTAAAATATATTTTCCATTACTCATTGCAATTTATTAAAAATTTTGACAAATATTCTGATATAAAATACGACTGCCTCGTTTTTTCTGCTAAATTTACACTAGCAAATATTTTATAATAGTTTATTTCTATTGAAGTTAGTGTTACCTTTTTCTTTTCTTTTAAATTAAAATTATTCGGTGCTAAAAGTACACTACTTTGCACATCGCCAAAATGCTCTATATTTAGACAGGATCTTATTGCAAACAATATTTATTTAATAGACTTTTATGTTGCTTAACTTTAAAAAAAAGGAAAGATCTCTGTAAAATTTGAGAGTAAATTAAGGAATTTAACTTCTTTAACGCACAAAAATATCTTCCAATATACAGTCAAATTAAGTTTCGAATCTAGATTTTCTTAATCAATAAAGTTAAAACTTTATCCCAAAAGATAATATTATCTGCTGTGTTGAAGAGACATTCTTATTTTAAAAATTAATGAAAAACCAATTTATAAAAAAATAAATTAACTAATTTGTGACAAAGAAGCAAATATTAGCAACGAAATTAGATTTAACGTTGTAAAAACAAACGTTGAAACTGTTCTTATTGAACTTATTGGTACATAAGAAATTTAGTAGTGTTTCTTCATGCAAAAATGTTAATTTTATGGTGCAAATATTATTATATTAGTGTGGTGTCAGAAATCATTTTTGTTGAGGTAGGTCAAGCTCCATTATCCAAACAAACTGAAACTTCATACCAAATAATATTGTAATATATTTTAATAATTTTTTTATAAAATAGTAATAAACGCGAATCGATAAATACTGAAGCCAGATTAAATAAGAAAAGTAATGCGCACCACAAATGCACTTTTTAGGCACGAAACTCGACATTTTCAAAGAGGTATAAATCTATGACAGTGTTACTTTCGCAAAATATAACATGTATGGCTTTGAAGCTTGATGTCAGAAGAATATGGCTTTGAAGCTTGATGTAAGTAGAATAAAATGACATATGTGTCAAATCATAGCATTGCATACTTAAGCCTAGCGACAACTGTTAGAAAAACCGGTAATGACTTTCCGGTACACCTGGCACAGCAAAGCATACTACGTCTTTCTATAATTGCAGAATATTCTAAGGGTAATGTGAACCGTTCTCAGAGTGATAAAAGTTGGTGTAAATATGCTAAAAATGTTAACTGATATACCGAGTGTTAAAAAAAATGTGTCACAAACTTTGAAGGGTAGTAGTATAGCCCAATGTATGCGTAAAAGTCGTAATGCAAGTGGACGGTATCTCTCCTAATTTTATGAATTTTCATTATGACTATTTATTCTACTTAACATTCAAGTAGCTACCATGCATGTGATGAATGGTCGTGCTAATAAAGGGTTTTTCAATAGGAACTTGACAACTTTTAATTCAATTTGTGAACGCACCCTTTCACTAATCATCGAACTGTCACTGCCAATTTATTCAGTAAACTTAACATTTTCATCATGGTAAAGTCCACGAACGAACAACGTCTGCAAATTATAAAAATTTACTACAGAAATTCGGAGTCGGTGACCGCTACTTTAAGAGCGTTAACTCCGATTTTCGGTCGTAATTCTCGCCCTCGTAGACAGGCAGTAACAAGTTTAGTGCAAAAATTTGAGTCTACATATTCCTTGTGTGATGTTGCCGTGCCAGTGAGGCAACGGGTTGGTCGAACTGTCGAAAATATCGCTGCCGTTGAAACGTCCGTAGCAAATGATCCAAATCAGTCAATTCCACGGCGTTCTCAAGAGTTGGGCATCGCCCAGACCACTTTATGGCGAATTTTGCGTAAGGATCTTGGTTTACACCCATACAAGATCAAGCTGACTCAAGAATTGAAGCCGATGGATCATTTGAAGCGACGTACGTTCTACGATCGGGCTCTGGAAAAGATGCGCCAAGATGATCAATTTCATCGCAAAATCATTTGCAGTGACGAAGCTCATTTTTGGCTCAATGGATTCGTCAATAAGCAAAATATGCGTTATTGGTCGGGTGAAAATCTACATGTGCTTCATGAAACACCACGTCATCCACAAAAAATAACTGTTTGGTGCGGCTTGCATGCCGGCGGCGTCATAGCGCCATATTTTTTCGTCGACGATAATGATCGTCACGTTACTGTGAATGGTAATCGTTATCGCGCCATGATTACCGATTATTTTTGGCCCGAATTGGAAGATATGGACTTGGACAACATGTGGTTTCAGCAGGCCCGCGGTGGCCATATGAACGAAGTCGAATTCCATTCATAAATGTTTTGATTATAGTTCAACCCGATAATAAAGTTTTTGAAATATCTCAAATGGTCTGCATTTTATTTTGAAAAAAAGTTGTCAAGTCCTTATTGAAAAACCCTTTATAAGAGATTGCGTGATTCCGATTTATTTGGGAAACAGTTTCATGATATCGGAAGACCATGGTTGGTGTCCACACCTGAGACAGAAGAAACGATTTTAGCACTAATAGAGGAGCATCTGGAGACTAGTTTGTGCTGTAGATGCATATTTTGAGCCATATCCCATTTCGAAGTTTGTGATTCGTTTTTTTCATTGTATATGTAGAATGTAAGCCGGCAATACTTAGCGGAACAATTAACAGAAGCATAAAATTCCCCCACTCATATAATGCGGAGATTTATTGTTTATGTATTTAATAATATATTATTTTAAATATATACAATTCAGAAACTGGTTCTGCATCCCTCCCGACAGAAATATGTCATATACTTATCACACCTAATTAATTTGATCCACAATTTTCAAGAACTGTGCTATATAAAGTAATTAATTAAGTAATTATATAATCACTTAACTAACACATTAGTTCAAACACTGATGTTATAAGTATTTAAAAGTCGCTATAAACTCTTAATTTTCACATTAAGAAAAAATGAATTAAAGAAGTATAATTTTTTCTATAGTTATTACAGCCAAATTCATTATTAATTACACATAGCCAAATAAAATGCTATTAAAAAAATAAATAAACTCAATACTATTTCTTATGGGCCAAAAATTTGTTTGGATAACGATACTGACCTACCTCATAACTACGTCATTAATAATAGAGCATTTTACCAAAACCATTATTTACCTTCGATCTGAAAGTACTTAAAGTACTATTCGAAATATCTCCATGATTATGCCACGGTGTTAGAAAAATGTTTTTATGGTTACATTACGACATTACTTAGAACTACCCTGCATTAGGTTAAAGACTTATTTTAAAGTAAGAATATCTAAATACAAATTTAGTGAATAATTTTAAAAATATATAAAAATTTAAAATATGTTAAAAAAATGTTATACTAAATCTAACCAAATTCTTTCTGAAGGCATTTAAAGGTTGATATAGAGGAGATAGTTAAGGTCTTTACTGTATAAAATTCCTGGTCTATCGTTTTTTAATTTATTGCATTAAATACAATGAAGTGCTTTAATTCTCTATTTTTAATTCAAAAATGAAGTTACTTTCCAAAAATAATGATAATTAGTAATCCTTTCCAAATTTGGTTTTTAAATGAAGTGGCTTCAAAATACATTTTCCCAAGATTCTTTATTCGATTAAAAGACGTTTACAAAAATAAATTGTTTGAGTTGAGCATTGTTCACAACTTAATTAATAAATATATGAGCTATTTCAGGTTCTTTAATAGTTTGGCTCTTTACAAAGTAGTCTATGAAAGTAATGTTTAATGGGGGCTTTAGTTAATTGAATTATTTAAATAAGATAAATGAAAATCATTTACCATATCAATGTTTGATATTTAAACAACTAAGCTATCATCATCAGAAGATAATTAATTACAGTGTCGCACCTGGATCCGCGGTAAAACTCGCACGGAATAATTCCGCACTAACCTTCACCTCTAAATACCAAATACACACTACGTAATAATTATTTTATTAGATTTTTTTGATCAAGGCAATTTATGAACATTATTCCCTTCACATTCTAAATCAGCTTTGTTTGAAGAATGACTATTATGATGTGTGTATTGCTGAAGTTGGTATTTAGTTTCACGAAGATATTAGGGAAGGCAAATTTTATCAATCGTAACAAGTTTTCGTAAAAAATTGGCCCGGTTTTTGTTAAATAGATTCAAATATCACTCAACATTTGCATTCTTTCATGTCTTTGATCACGATTTAAGATTCGCGTCATCCACCTTACTGGCAGCTTCGATAGGTCAAATTCTACATGTAAAATGTTTAGTAGCTATGCTCACGGTGTTAATTATCTCTTTGATATCAATTTTGGGTCGTCCATAGCAATGCCATTAATTTTATTAGTCGTTTCCGAAGTTGTTGGAGTTTCCGTTGTTCCTGGTCACACATCATCATCGATGCTCATTTGTTGCTCATCACATTTAAATTAAACAATCCAGCGTCAAATTGTGGTTTTCGCGGGAGGATTGTCACCCAAAGTTCTTTTGCATATCAGTCAAAATTTCAGAATTATTTAGTTCCTTAAAAATTAGTATTGGATTTCACCACGAACTGGGTTAAGGTTATGCATCTTATTATTTTCATGTAGACACTTCATTCATGCTGCTGTAACTTTCAAATTAAATGTCATAAATTAACTGAATTTAACCTATCGTTATAAAAAAAACGACAGAATTAGAATATAAAGATAGGTCTTTCCAAAAGATGGTACTAGTAGACAAGTTTCACTTCAAACCAAATCATCTTGTGATACATCTAGACTAATATTTTTAAGTTGAATTTGATGGAGCCTGTGGTTGATTAACTTAATCACTAAGGTTGATATATAACCCCTTTCCACATTAACTTTCGTAATTCTGTATACGCATTTCGACAACCAAGTTGTCATCATCAGCAGATCATTGCAAAGTGTCGCACCTGGTAAACCACGGCGAAAAATACCTGTACGAAAACATCCTCCGTACGCGATCGTACAGATAGTGATTAATATTTTTAGTTAAAAATGATGAATTTTTAAACAAATGGTTCTCTAAATATAAACAATACGCCCTTTTTTCGTGACGTTTCCACTAATTTCCGTACAATATTACTATTCATTTATTTTGTACGCCATTCTTTCTGGTATACACATCGATTTTAACGTCCAATACTTCCTCAGTTTTTTCGCAGGTATGTTTAGTCTCTTTTGAATCCTTTCTCAAATTTCAGTATTTACTTTTTAGCATTAATTTAAGTTTTACCTGCCCTTGATAACTGCTCCAGAGCTTTCTTTTACTATCATTTTTTTTATACAGTTCACTATATTTTTAATTGTTCGGATTTTGCAAAAATGTCAATTATTATAAAATTATATATTATTCTTTCTTTTTATCATTTTTATCAACTCCTTCATCTTTGCCTACTTTTCCTTCTCATTTTCTTTTGACTCCTCAAATATCATTTTCCTGTTTTGTTAATTAATTATGTAATACATTCAATTTTATGACATGTCTCTTACTAACTTTTGTTCTTTTGACAATGTTTTCACTAATATTTTCTTTTCCTTATTCTTTCAAGAAAATACTATATTTAGGTTTACTTACTCTATTTTTTCCATGTCTTTGAAATTTTGTCAACCTGCGTTAACCATAAGAATTCCTTATTTAAATTCCATTTAATTTTGTCTTAGTACATGTAAATAAAGTTCTGTTTTCTACTTTCAGTGATAAAAAATTCGCAAAACCAATATTTCAAAACTGTTTCTTTTACTGATTTTATGTTAACAAATTACATTTTAATTTTTAGATTTCGATCTCAATATTTTTATATTTCCTTATTTTTCCAAATATCAAATTGCTTAAAAAAGTAGTTAAACGTAAATTTTGGTGTTGTTTCATGACTATATAATTGGTTATTATGGTGTACATATACATTTAGATGATTTAAGCCAATTCGATGTTGTATTAAATTGATTCGATTGGTTTTTCCCTTATAAAACTTAAGATATGTCACATATTCCTAGTAAACTTTGCGATTTAATCCCCAAATTCCAGATTTCTAATTTTTCACAATTTTATTCTCGACGTTTGTTAGTTAAAGTTTCAAACTAAATGACCAAAGAAGGAATTTGAATTACACATTCTTAAATTTTTGTAATAATTTGGCACCTTGTTAGATAAATATTCAATAATCTACGTGGGTATTTCAATTATTTCATATACTAAAAGTTTAGAGTGTAACATAAACAATATATAACTAAACATTTTTTAAAATATATACGAGTCTTATCACAGCTTTGTAATTCACTGTGTAGTTTCAATAATTCGTAGCAGTAGGTGTGATATTATATACATCTAAAAACAATGAACCATTTTCTGTAACAATGTCCGTATATTTGAACACATTAAAATACAAATCACCATTATAGAATTGTTGTCGTTATTTATAAGAAGTGAAATATTTCATAGAATACTGCATGTAGTTTCTGTAATAATTTAGTTTATAGAAGTACCGATTTAGTTTGACCTATATAATGAATTAGATTAGATCTGACCATATATAATGAGTATACTTATGTTCAGTTGTAATGATTAGTATTGTAGGAACATACGAAATCAATTAAATTTTGCCTAATGTAAGTTTTAATAATGGCAATTTGCATTGATACACATGAGAACACTTCCTCCATTTCTGCCGGGGTAGAATAAAAGTATAAGATAAATCATTAACGATTTTCTTACAGATTTTAAGTTTTAATTACAATTACAATTGATCGAAATTATCTTTAATATTACGTAATTCATTAAAGAACAAATAATTTATCGAAACTAGTTTATAAGATTCTTGACAACATTTTGATAGTATTCTGGAGCTTCGTTTGAACCAAGAAGAAGTGTTCCATTTCTTTTTCAGTAACATATGTTTAATGTATAACACACATAAATTATCGAAGGTTGTGGTGTTGACTTTCGCTTGAGTACATTATAATACCTTCAATTTTACCATTCGTTATTGTTATTTAATGGTCAAATATAAATTGTAATTAGGTAGTAGTAATTCAAACAAGTTTAAGACTGATACCGGATAAATCTTTGTTAATTCAACAGTAATAATGTGCATGTGTTTATCCCGCAGGGTGTTCTTCTCAAATCATTCACATTCCAACTCTGGTAAAGTAGATATCATCGTTGTAGAGAGTTGTATAAAAGAATATAGGGTTACCAAATTGTAATTATAAAACTATAATTTTGTAGTGCTATGTTATAGAAATAAGTAAAGTGCAATACATTACACTATGATGATCTGATCAACATAAAGCGTAGTTAAATTATTAATAGATGACAAAAGATAAATGTTTGGGGAGGTTTGTTAAACAGACATGTTATTGGACCTTTTTTATCGACGTTGACTTGAATTCAGAAAGACATTTAGAGTTATTTCAAACATGAATTCTTCCTACTATGTAGCGGCTTCTCAATATCTATTTACAAATAATCTATCTTCAACAAGATGGTTGTTCCGTTTACAACACATGGGTTGTTCGAAACTATTCAACAGAACAGTTTCCTAACCGATAGAATAGAATTTATTCTAATAATATTAAATGGACACGTTCACCTGATTTATCTTCGGGAATAATTTATGGTGCGGAGAACATTAGACAAGTGTCAGCACAAAATTATCAGACTTCAAACACTATTAAACACGTTTTACAAAGTCCGAATTAATTTCTATGGCATATTGGGATATTGTCTAGCTAAAGAAGAGGGTATCTTTGAATCTCTTGTTTAAAGGTTTTTCGTTTTATAAGAAAACGAAATTCGTTTAAATTATATTTACAAACGCGAATGTTTATTTTTCCCTTATTATTAAAATTTAGTTTTAATAATATTAATAATTAAATTGAGTTTTTCCTTATAATAAAGTTTAATTTATAACTTTAAGAACAAATTTTTCTATGCTCCTGACTAGAATTTAGTGTTTTTATTTATGTTTGAAGTTCATTTTATTTATTATGATAAATTTTTCCTATCCTTTAGTAATACAATTTTTTTATTAAATCTATTATATCTTCGGAAAAATTACCTTCCTTCTTTATTAGATTTGCTTTAATTTATCTTTTTCTTCAAGAGCTAAGATTAACTTTGAATGTTCATATAGTTGGGACACATCAAATATGTTTAATTCTATATATATACATATATTAACCATTAAATTTTATTAACTATTTATTAATAACTCCATTACTATTTATGTTAATAACTCAATTATTGATTAACTATTTATTAATAACTCCATAACATTATGTATTGCAATTTATTCATTATCATAACATAACATAAACAATTTAATTATACAATTGCAATTCAATAACCTGATCTTCATTTATGCAACTATCTACAACAATGATGTCTACTTTACCAGATTTGGAATGTGAATGAGCTGAGGCTAACAATAATTAGCGGAAGAGTTATCTTGCAACACACGAATCGAAAAGTACTTTAATAGGGTTATAAACTTATTTTATAGCGTGAAAGCGAAGAAAATTAATTTCTTATGCACATACAAATTAAATTCTCTACATTTTACTCTTTTCTGTGTGGGGATGATCACCATTTGCCATACATTCTAGCATTAAATTGCGTTTCAAATTGCATATTCTTCTATTCTACCTCTATTTCTACTTCCTTTTTTTGTTCCTCTTCTATTCCTTTTCGTTCTCTTCCTACTCTTTCTTTCCTTTCATTTTTACATACTGTTCCTATTAAGTTTTTTAACAAATTTTAGTTTAAACTAGTATTAACATTCAGTGTTTAAACGATCTTTTGAATAATCCTTTGAAGGTTTCTCATTTTGAATTATACTTGCTCCTGGTATTTTCAATAAGTATTAATTTCATTCTTACCTCTTTGGTCAAGTGAATCTTATTATGAAGCCTGTTCTTTTCTTGCTGAACCTCTCTAGCAGGTCATGATTGTTTGTTACAAATTTTATTTGACATTTTAATCTAGTTATCTGCGAACTAATGATAGTGATAGTTGGAAAACATACTTAAGTATTTTTTAAACTATGAAAGGGTAAAATAATCATTTGCACAAGAAAGCATAGAATTTAACAAAGGATATTATCATGATTTTAATGAAGGGTGACATATCATGTCGATTTACACTAGATTGCTTTACAAAAGCATCGTCTCATCTGGTGCATATCATTACATGTAATGAAACTCATAGTTTACTGTTATGATTTTAATAAAGCAACAATTGGCAAGGTAGATCTTTAAAAATTAATTAGTTCCAATAAAAGCTTTTCCAAAAGAGAAAACTGAAACAAAAATATGGACGACGCCTTTTTTACATTCATGAACACATATCTTTTCTGCAGCGCAAAAGGACCACCATACTGATAATACAGAATGTTACACTAGAATTCGTTTGCTTCAAGTTTATCGAGGTGTTCGAGAAAATTATTTATCCCACATCAAGATTCTCATACTTGGTTTGACACCGCCGCTAGAACGACTAAATATTTAAATACCTAAAACATTGAAATAATGGATCATTCGCCGTATACCACAGTTCGGACCCGGCATGTAATGATTTCTTTCTGTTTCCTCATATAAAATACAAGTTACGAAGTTTGACTGAAGAAGCGACTTAACACAGAAGTAGTGGAGAAGGTATTGTTCAGAATTGGTTTTCGTGGATGCAAAAATGCATTAGCTATGGAGGAGAATACCTTGAAAAATTCGAAATAAATGTATATAATTACGTATTAATTTGACTTTACTATGGTAAAAATATTAATTTGAGACTCTTCCATTTGGTTACTCTTTTCCTAAACATATGACTACAAAATTTCAATGGAATTTCATCTATGATAGTAATATTTATCTAAGGATCTTCTTATTCAATTACTTCGGATTTACAAAGGAAATATCTTTTCCATACCTATTTTTGAAGGGTCTATTGGCAGTTTTTTCGGAAGTTCACTGTCGACAAATATCAAAATTAAGTGTTTATTTATTATATCTGCCCAGTATAGCTGCATTTTCTAGAATCTTGGGCACATGCAATTTATTTTAACAAGTATACATCGCGAATAATTAATAATTAATTTATTAGTATCATATTATTAAAATATTTAATTTATAATTATAAAAATAGTTATACAATATGAAAAACTGCACGGCATAAAAGCTTAGCTGATCTATCTATTTATGAACTATTTGCAAATGAAAAAAAAATTCAATCGTTATTTAATAACAGCTTTATTTATTAAAAAAAAACCTATTATGTAAAGAAAATTTTAGAATTAGAATGAGCAAAAAACCAGTCTTAAACATTGTACCTACAATACTAATCATTAGAGAATTATTGACTTGTTTCTACAAAAAAAATACTAGGAAATACTCAAAGTAAAAGAGTTACATTTTGGTTCTTTGTTTAGTGTATGTTTGCTTGTATTATGTCAGTTATTCAAGTAAAGTCAATTATATTATAATTTGTCATATAAATGCGATGAGTTGTATCTACTTGTGTAGTTATACCTTCATATATCAACCATATGACATATAGCAACATAGCATGGCTAGCCACTGGGTAGCGCTAGAGGCTGGCAGACTATGGCTAGGCGATACTAACAATTAACACTACATTCCCTTCCAGGTGCCGTTCTGCGCCCAACTGGTGAGCAATGTCGCGTGTTGTGTGCATCGGTAATCACATCACTCTAACTACACTCTCTCTCAAAAAAAAAATAATAATATTACTATATACACACCTCTAGTAGTGCCTGCTGCTTGTTTTACATACTATTAGTAGAATCCTATATACGTTTATCATATACGCCATATAGTTACACAAGCACTCTATAGATGTGTATTATGAACTTACATATTCGCATTATTAATCTCAATTGTATCGTCTGAAGTCTTTGATTTTTGACATATTCAATTAATTTTGTACAACAGTTTCTTGTCACTAACCTCTAAGATATCTTTCTTCTACTGCTGCTTTTTTTGATTTCTATTCCAAGGCTCTGACTAGAGTAATTAGTAATTCAATTGATCATCTTCAGATATATCTTGTGATAATACAACCAATAAGGTGGTCTTTGTGAATTAATTTGATGATTAAATATTTGCAATCGTTTACACTACGAATAATTCTTTTCGATGTTTTAATTTTCAAATCTGTTTCCTTAAATTTTGTTTACAACATAATGACTACTCGAGAGCAGGACAAGAAAAAGTTCAACAAATTGTAAATAAAATTGATAGGGACAAAGTATAAATAAACATAACTCTATTTTATCCTGTTTAACATGAGGGCAAATAAACCACGCGTACGTTTTCATAGATAGAGCAAGTTTGAAATATAATTGAATACCTCCAAAAGAATAACCTTAGTAGAATCAATTCACATTTCATAAACTGACATGCATCAATTCTTAATTGAGAAAGTATAATAAAATAAGAAATAATTCAAGAAAAATATGCAAATAAAAGTGTATGAATGTGATCTCCGACTTGAACACTATCTGTCTTCATTTCTTAGTACCGTCTTTTAACGTGCTTCTAATATATATTTTAATTGTAGAAAAAATTATATAACATCGGGGGCTGAGAGAATCCTGCTTTATACCTTCCGTTAATCTTTCTGTTTTTCGTTTCCAATAGAAACTATCTGAACTATATCTATTTTATTGTTTCTGAATTATTCATCTTTTTCCAGGCTTTTCTTGATTTTGAGCTTCCTAACAGTCTATTTATTTTTGCTCACTTCCAAAGACATATTATTCCTCTTATTTATTTCCTTCTTTACCAAATATCTCAGTCTAATGTATTGTTTCATACCATCCAAATCACTTGTTGACAACTGATGTTGATATAACCTGTTTTCCTCGATCATATCCTTCAACTGATCATCCCACCAAATTATTCTGTTGTGCCTATTATCCATTTTGTCCTCACTCGAGCAGCACTATATTAAAACGTCTATCTATTCATTCAATTAGTTGACATTCACTACATCGTTCGTCAATTTTACGATCGATCTTAACTTATATAAGAAAGAAATCGTCCTATCTTAGTGCGTATCCTGGACGTTCTGATGGATTTAGTAAGCTGGCAGCATTTCGTTACTTATATTTGAAAATTCATTTAAAGTAAATCGTTTTTGTTAAAAAATGGTCGTTGCTATATTCTACTCCTCCTTAAACTCCAATGTCTTTCATATTTATATTTGATGATTGTTTTAAAATTACATAATCGCTAATAGACAATGTACTATTGTAGTATCTTCGAGTAAATTTTTGTGTACATTTCACTGATGAAACAGTTCAAGCAGTCTGTTTCGTTTTCGTTTCTTACATCTTTACCATGTCATCCTGTCATATTATTACTCCTTACTATTTGTGTGTTAAAATCATCCATTACTATTACGTTCTTTCTAGAACTAACTTTCTCTAATTCCAGTCTTAGATCATTACAAAATTCTCATTTCTTTTCTTTTGTTTCTCTTGTCTATAATTACGCTCTGACTCTTACACTTTCTACTCCACCGTATAGAACTACGTACGTATTTATCTCTACTATACTTATTCCACTTCCTTTGTTTTTGGTTTCAGTGAGAACTGCTATGTTCGTTTTGTATCTTTTTTGTTTCCTAAAAATTTGTCTGCATGTCTAACGTCTAAACTTCTCTTTATCCGGACTTGGAATCGCCAATGATACCCGCCGAGCTACTCGATCCATTAGGCGGAGTTGGTGCAGTTACGTTATTTTCCTATTTGAAGATTCATTATGAACAGAGAGTATATTATGAGCATTCACATCAAAAGCATTCCCAAGTATATTGAATACTGTCTTATTTATAAAACTACAAAGCAAAATGTCGACAACTGTAAAGTTAAATATTCTTCACCTTATCCATGATAATTTCTTTTATTGTCAAATCAAATTCTTAATAATTTCTTAATCTTAGGAACAACTATAGATTTATAGCTATACAGAGCGCCTGAGAGAAAAAGTTATTGAATAATATAACGGACATGATAATTAAATTCTAACAAAGCAGCAGAAAAGAAATAGCAGTATTACATAATATTGATGAAACAATTTTACAATGTATTTAAAACGGCAAATTCGAAGATTTATATACCAATTTCAAAATGAAATTCTGAATGAAGAACAAAAAGATTGTAAAAAATTTATTGGAAGAGTTTTTTTTCTTGTCAAAATATTATATTCAAGTGATATTTTTCCATTATCAATCAGGATATTTCAAGTGATGCAATTGAGATAATTAACACAGGATTTTAAAAGAATCTGAACCAAAATCACGTCTCAAAATTTGGAATATTCGGTTCTAAAAGTTTGTAGTAAACAACGCTATTGAATACTATTAAAAACTAATTGAGGACAATCTCATAAATGTAAATGTTTATTATTTGAATTATACAATCTCGTAATTGTAACGATGAAATCGACAAATGCATGTTAAAGCAATTTAACTCTTTTTACCATGTTTAAATTGTCTAAATAAAACATTTCTTTTTATTCAAACAGCAGAGATATTTTAATAAAGTGAACGTGTTAATATTTTTTCCCTAGACAAGTATGGAACAAATTCTGTAGAAGTATACTGTGAATTATTATTCAGAATAACTATAATCAGTAATTACTTACGTTAATAAACTAGTATTATTAGTTAAAAATATTCACCCCAAACCGACGTTACCATCAATTAATATTTTAATTATTCAAGCATTCTTTATTACTTACTATTTCTAAAATAATTCTAATTACGTAACATTATTTTCAGTAATTCTTTAAAATATCGACGTACATATAAAGATAAGGCATTTACCTAATGTTTGTTCATTCAAGTAACGCAAAACGTTGAAAAATATGAAAACATTTTATATGAAAAGAAAATAATTTTGTATATTTTAACCTGGACTGCTAATTACTCCTTATTCACTGTGGTGTTAAAGAGTTAAAATGATTTAGCCAGCAAGAAATCCTTTCGATATGTTTCTTAAAATCGTATTCTTCGTTTCCTAACCTGCATTTTCTTAAGAACTTAATACTTATTAATCTATTAGGATATGACCTAAAGTTAAAACCTCTACTACTGATCATATTTACTAATGATTTACTGATCTCTTAAATACTTACTATTTCTTTTACCTCCCAGGAACTACATAATCTAATCTAACTAAGGACATGTGGTAAGTAATGTGACGTGTACGTTAAATTGAGAGAATTTCCACTACTACACCTTATATAAACTTATATATGAAACAGTGGCGATTATTTATTACTAAATCTGTAATCTAGTAATCAGAACTATCGATTTAAATCTTTTCGAGTGGCACACTATACTTTCGCTATCTAGCAGTTTGACTAACAACGCATTTGGATGTATGTACACATACTTTTCCGCTATATTTCCCGATTGACCGTTCTATTTCTTTTTGCATTGATGTAATTAATAAATTACTTTGTATTATAAAATTTGGCATATACTAAGGTGTATTGATTATTGTTCTTAATATTTTATTCTTAAATCTTTGCAGAATCCCTGTATTTGAATTTTTGACAGTACCTAATAACTTGGTTTTACATGTCCACACGAACTCTTAATACTGCTTTACATATAAGCAATTTATTTTCAGTGGTATATTTAGATTGTCTCTCTACTAGCTAGAACAGTTTTCAAAATTTTAATCCAAACTGCTTTCTTTTCATGAAAATATGTTTTTCTGGTTCATCCTTTTGTCCAGAGGCACTCTTGAATATTTTACATCTGCTACCTACGCTAGGTAAATACCGTTACTGGAGGGCAAATACTTTTTCTTATTGCAAAAGTGGTATGAATTTTGTTGCATCTGCCCTCAATCTCCATTTATTTAACCAGCTATGAATTTTAACTACATTCTGTTGTAAGTTTCTCATACCAATTTGCTAATCTGTTTGGAATAAAAGTACAGCAACATCGCCATCATGTGAGGCCACCAGTATATATCTGCAGTTGGCAAGTCTCCTGAATAGACCAAATAGAATAACGGACCTATAAATAACACTTTCTTGAAGTACACTGATTTTTGTGGGTGGAAGTGTTTATGTCATTCAACTATTTAGGATCGGAGCAACTCGTATTAAGGATATGATAGGGTTTTCTTGATATAATACATTAGGTCTTTATTAAATGTCTGAATAATGTGCAAAAAACTGCTCAGCAGTATCTCTTTTCTTAATCACCATTTATACCGTGTCGTATTATAAACACCACAACGCGTTACATCATGTTCTGATGGTAGGGGCAGTATTGCACAAAATAAATTCTTGCGTGCAGGTGTCTTTACAAAAACTTTCTTGACAGAAGGTATCATTTTATCTGCATTCGGGTAGTATTTTCTGACTTCCTATGATACTGATAAACAGCATGTGCGAAACATGTAATATGTGGCATACTACTAAATGTTTATTGTAATAGCCGACCAGTTGCCTTCAAACATATATGCAGCTGCATCTATTACAAAAAACATTTTTTCTGTACTTTTATCGTGCTTTTCACCCCGCAGCAATTTCAAACACAAAGTTCCGTATTATAATACAGTTTACTCATTAGTTCTTTCGACTCTCTTAGATGTAAGTAGATGGGTAAACATTGCAGTGTTGCCGTCTTTCCCCCCCAACCAAAACATTTATAATATTGTGTCTTTCACTATCGGTAGCTTCATGACACCCAAATATGTTTGTCATTGACAATTAGAGTCATAATTTCATCGTACATCGGGTACATATAGTATTTCCTCAATTCCATATAATGTTCAATTCTATGTAATTTACAATCCCAAGCAGATAAACAAAATTTGATTCAAAAGCTCTTTGGAAACCTCTAATAAATCTAATAATAAACTTGTCGATCTATACGATGCTACATTATGCGGGTTTTCACTGGCTTTGTTATTGAAATAATTTTAGCATTTTTCCACTGTGAAGGAACATAATGCAGTCTAAGTATGCTATAGAATACTTGTATTGCTTTTAATCCTTTTTTTGGTAAGTTAAGTTAACTAAAACAGCTCCCGTTATTAAGTCGTTTGATTTTTTATTGTCTTCACAATGAGTAATTTTAATTAACCTATAAGTTACTTGGATTCTTCAAATACTTCTGCACTAACTGATTTAAAAAAAGTAAAAGCACTCGTAATTATGAACGCATGTGTCATTCCTGTATAAATCAGTTACTTAAATCAGATAATTAAATTTGATTCGTCCTCGTAGAATCAAAAATTGTTCGGACGAGGAACTCACTTTCAACAAAGCTTCGTCATTTCCAGGTACTCATGTAGAATTCTGTAAATTTGGTTTCTGAAACTTTCATTACACTTCCATTTCTTTAACATATGAAGTGGTAGTGTCAAAAGAAGCATCTGTAAGCCGATCATCATTCAACAATTCTTGCCTATGTTTAGATCGCTTTGACCACTCGGGAATAGCGCGTAAGCTTGGAAGAATAATAATTCTCGGACACAGCAACATGTTGTCAAGTACTTTTGTGGTATTTCCTTACCTTGAAAGAAATTTTATAATGGAAAAAAGTATTCAATTTACCAACATTTAATTTAAAAAACAATGGAAAATTGTATGATTTTTATTTTATTTCTTATATTTGACAAATGACCATTATTTCTAAGTAAGACTTTTGGTAGTCCTTATTGAAAATTCTCCATTGTCTATCTTAACAGATAAAATCCAATTTTAGCGATTTCTTTTGAATTTTTTATTTCAATCAGCATCAGTACGTTGTTTTCGAGATACACATCATTTCGATAACTCAAGCGATCTTGTCTTCTCATAAAAAATTAACGAATTTGAAAAAAGTCCTTAAACTAATCATGGACGCTCCATCAAAAACCTCTTAAATTGTTTGCATATGTGAAAGCGCCTTTATTTTGAGTCAGTAAAATTATCTATTATCGACGAAAGGCATAACCAAGATATACCTTAAGGTATAAGGCGATAATAGATAAATTTACTTAAAGAAACCAATATAATATGTTTGGAACTTTTGTCGATTTCAACGTGAAATACTTCACGTTACAAATTATAAATTTTTTTATTTGTAAACAAGTGATTTTCAGATTTTTTTAAATGCCTCAGACACAATTCTTGCATGTTATATTACTTTACATTTTGCCGTAATGCCATGAGATACTTTGTATGAAGTGTGTATGAGTAAAGTTTGAACAGGGCATGTTTTTTTTACTTGGTCTTTGAAACTTATATTTATTAGTCAATTTCGTTTATGATCGTTAGTAGTATTGGTTCTCTAGAGTTTTAATATCTATTATGTACCCAAAAAAAACGTAATAAGAATATGCCTTTTTATAAATGAAATTTACCTTCTGCAGGTGCTTTTTACGCGTTACAAAAAAAACTTTTCATGTACTCATAATCATATGTACATGAAAAACAAAAGGACTTTAATACACACATGAAAGCACACAAACACAGACGTTCTATTGGGCCGTTAGATTTTTAATTTTAACTCGTAAAGTCTTAGTGTTTTACTTTTTCTCAGTAATATAAAAATCACATTAGCCTTATAATAAAAACAAAAACCTAAACTCATCATTTTAGAGATATAAATAAACTCGAAACAACAATTTTAAAATTCAAGACTTTAGGTTCCTAAAGACATAATAAATAAACTAAATGATAATCGTCAGATAAACAAATTCTTGTGATACAAAATTGTCTAGTAATAATGGTTGTAAAAGCATAAATAATTTGTAAGCTTGTAACAATAAGCTAACTTTGATCATTACTTCTTTAATTTTATTAATGTCAAAAAATAGCACTTTTTAATTCTCGTCTTTTACAGGAAACTTTAAATTATCCTGAAAATGCTAGTTGATTTCCTCATTCGATGAGTCGTGAATTTATTGACAAATATTTAAACAGATTTATAAAATTTTGATCTCAAAAGTCATTGAATATGAATGATTCTAGCTTAGCTATTAAGTACAAATATTCTCTACTTTCTTCTTCTGGGCTTCCGGGCTGGAACCGCGTCACTGGTATATAGTTGAGCCCTGAAGATATCCCATACGAGTGGGCACGAGACGTCGGCAGTTATACCAGTGACGCGGTTCCAGCCCGGAAACCCAGAAGAAGATAGTATGGACCACGACTGCGCAAGCCTACGTACTAGATTTTCTACTTCCTTACAAGTCATAACTTAAATCTTCATACGAGGAATACTCTTCAAAAGTTAAGCCTAATCCCTAGGTATTATTTTGATTAAACCGACAAGAGTGTTTAAATGAACTGAAGAAAATGTTAATATCAAAAATGAGGAAGCCTAAACGAGAAAATACGAAGTTTTTGGGAAAAAATATTTATCTTTCAACTTATTCTGCTCGTAATTCATTAGTCAATCAATCAATATTCAAGTCTTTTATTTCCTTTAGAAAAGTAAACTTTATCAAATTTTTCAATCATCAAATCTCTTGTCGGTGAGTTAAGTTTACAAGTAAAAAAAATTTTTTTTGGCTAAATCTGGAGAATAAGCTAGGTGCGGCAGCAATTCAACAGTTCAAAATATAATTCATAAATTTTTACCATTGAAATAGTCCAAGTGTGAATACATACTTTGAATAAAAACTTTCATCCCATTTCTTCTTTAAGTAAGACCTTTTGTATTGTACTACATCGTGCAGTTGATCTAAAAGGTATGCGCATTAATCGCTCCCTATCAATTTACCTTTTTGAAGATAATCGATGACAAGAAACAGCTCCAAAAAACAGTAGGCATAAGTTCCCAGTCATGTTTCGCACGTATAATGATGTACCCAGGTTTCTTCAATTGTTATTATTCGGAGCGAAATCATGTCCCAAGCTCATTAAATTAAAGACTAAAATGCGTTATAGTTTGCGTTTATGGTCCACAGTCAACAAATGCGACACCCATTCTGCAAAAAAGTTTTTCATACTCACTTCGTTATGCAAAATCGAAATCCACTTATTCATATAAAATGCATTACTTTGCACAATTTTATTCAGCAGTCATCCAATACCACAACGTGAATTTTTGTTGGTCCACGGCGTTGTTCTTCAAATACTAGTTCGGACACATTTAAATTCAGATATCCGGCGTTGATTTCCATCGCTTGTTTTGTTCTTTAAAAATAAGAAACTAATCACTGATCCACTTTTTCCATGTTTCGAAGCAAGCTGAAAACAATTCCATTCAAATAACTAGCGTTCTTACGACCAGAATAAACGCAAATTTTCACAGTTCTGTTCTAAAAGATTGACAAGTTGAAAAAGAAATATTATTTTTTTCGCCAGGCTCACTAATTACTTAATTACTGATCTACCCTCGTAATGAATCATGTTAGTCGCAATAGAACGCTGTTCGTAAAACTTCGCTAGATGAGTTGGCGTTCACTCGATTCAGGTCCAATTAATGGTGAGGAAGCAATCGACACAATCCAGCTCAATCATCTGGTGTGACAAAGCCATGTGCCCATTGAACACTCCATAACAAAACACTAGTCAATCCTCAATGTAATGAACTTAAATTAATGATGTCACTTGTTACAAATTTACTTTGAAACGTTTCGCCCAAGAATTTTTTGACCAAGTTAAATCGACTTATTTAATCTCGAAGAAAAATCGATCACCTGTTTGTGTCTACCAAGTTGTATGGTAGCTATTTCCTTCGATATCACAGCAAAATTTACAGGCTCAATGAAAGTTCAATAATCAAGATGAGCCTAAGTAAAAATGCTTTGTTATTTCAAGCGGAAGTAACCGTGTTACATTAGTACAGGAGATAGGATGAGATATGTCGCACGTGGTAATTTTCTCCAATAATCAAGCAAAGCTAAAGGTACTAGATTCGGTAAAAATGAATTCTAAATTTGCTCTGAATGAGCACAGTTCTCGTGAAAAAGTGACAGTAACTTGGATCGCAGATCATAAACACTATAGAGCTAACGAAAAAACAGACGAACTGAATTCTACAAACTTCGTTTATAGCAGATAGAAAAATTAACAAGCAGGATGAGACATGTCACACGTGGTCATTTTCTCCAAAATCAAGTAATGCTAAAGGTACTATATTCGGTAGAAGTGAACTCTAAACTTGTATTGAATTATGATGCGCCCCGAATGAGCTCAGTTCCCGTGAAAAAGGTATCAAGGTGTAGCTTGGATCACGGGGCGTAATCACTATAGAGTTAATGAAAAACTGGACGAACTGGATTCTAGAGACTTCGTCTATAGCAAATAGAAGAAGTAATGAGAAGGATGAGACATGTCGCACGTAGTCATATTGTCCAACAATCAAGCAATACTAAAGATAGTAGATTCGGTAAAAGTGAACTCTAAATTTTCAATGCTGAAAGTACTAGACTTGCTAAAAGGGAACTCTAAACTTATATTGAATTATCTCAGTTGTCGCGAAAAAGTGACAGTAGCTTGGATCGCATGGCATAAACGCTATAGAGCTAATGAAAAACCGGACGAACTGGATTCTACGAACTTCGTCTACAGCTTTCATAATACCAGACCGTTCCTCGGGCATTGCAAAATTTGAAAAGCGAACTATGATTAGATCTCGTAAAACATGGAAAAATTTCTTAGGTTAAAAACAGGAAAAACCGTCCTTCAGAAAACAGTCGTCCAAATTTACAATGAACGTGCTGAGTAGAGAAAATATAATAGAGAAAGGTATAAAGATTGTAATTAGGAACATTTGGAAAAATATTATAAAGTTTTTAAATTTAATGTTTTACTGAATTAGGCTTAACATTAAAAGAATATCTGTCATATGAATCTGTAATGTATACGACCTTATATTACTATTAAAATTTATTGAAATTAACTCAAATCTTCAAATTTATTTATGGAGTCAGTTTTTATAGAAACTATAATACATAAATAAAATTAAAGATACTGGTGGTCTCTTTTAAAAAGATTAGATTGGAATGTTAGCTCAAGTTTCCAATCATGTCTGTTGAAAGATTTGGAATATGTGGGTTGACCTCCGTGACCATTTTTACATTGAACATTTTCCCTCGCATTTTTAACAAAGTGAATATTAGGTACTAAATAATTTTACAGCACTCAAAGCAATTAACGGATATTTAATAAAAACAATAATAAATTTTAAAAAAGCCGATCTAACAAAATCTTTTGTTTTAGTATATTTGTGATCAAGGTATAGTATTTTAAATTGTTTAGTCAAGTTTTAATGTAATCTTGTTTGAAGAGTATTTTGTGTTGCATTTTGAGTGTAGGAAAAATCCAAAAATATTTTCAATTTTACAATAAATCTTCCAAAAAAAATAGAGATTAATAATATGTACGATCTCCACGAGCATCTAAAAATGCCTATCATCTAAATGATATGGACCAGAATAACAAGTCAATTTCTTGGGAATCATATTCCGTTCCTGTCTGATAGCAACTCGTAATGTCGAAAGCGTCTTTTATGCCAAATTTCGTCCAGCAACACGTCTTTCTGCAACATCCCAAAAGAGTCCTATTGGATTACAATTTAAAGACTTTACTGGCCACTCCATTCTCTTTACACCAACTTCATAATCCATTGTTCATTGTACTTATTCGATGGGATCGAACATTGTTCTCCACAAAAATTAATTCTCCACTGCTACTTCATAATGAAGAGCAATGGATCGCATAATGTCATACAGATACTTCAGGGCAGTGACAGCTCAATTATTTTATGAGACAAAGATCGTTGTACCCGCCAGTACTTATCCCAGCCTATATCAATACGCCAAATTCACATTAATAGCAGTCATCCAGTGGCAGCAGCTAGTTCAGTTCGGGCTGCATTAAAAGCGCGATTTCTACGTGCCAATTGTGACAGGTATCGATCGTCTTTCGGTATTGTTGACTTTGGCTGATCTTTGTCTTGCCTTCGTTGAACACTTAGTTGAACACCACCCAATTTCTAAAAATCTATTCTAAAGGCAATAAATTGCGCTTTGGATCACTTTAAATACTTGAGTAATACTTTATTCTGTTCTTTTATTTTCCGATTGGCACATAACTCTCCAAACCTCTGACATTTTGTGATGTGCTTCCATTTGAGATAACAAAATCGCAAGTCGTCACTACTAACCGCAGACGTGAATTTTAGGATACCTATCTAGATTACTTTTTCTTCTTCTCCATTGTTATTTTAAGTTAGGCCCTTGACCTTTTACTCGAAATCTTAGTCTTGAATAACCATACGTTGATTCCTGATGGCAGAATTGACTATTCGCCGTATTGAGCTCCATTCTAAGACGTTTGTATTAAGTTTTTAGTTTCGGTAATCTACTGAAATTTATATATAACTAGCAAAGAACATTAACACATTTGTTGGGTTATTCAACCAAAGCGAAAACACTGTTATAGAACCATTTATTCTTTTGTAAATGGTGGCATGTAATAACATTCAATTAATCAATTCTGCGATCTCGTGGAAAAATATCGCTTTCGAAAATATTGTGAAAAAAGATTTTGTTTTTTATTTCCCGAATCATAGATTGAAAGGTTTAAACAACTTTCTTGAATAATCTCAATAACCCGAAGATAGAGAATTGACAAATGTATATTATTCGCATTGCATTATTATAAGCACACAAATGTAGATGAACACAAATTAGTCTTCTTACCAACAATGTACTTAAATTCAATTTGCATTTAAATTTGATTAATAACATTTTCATTCAATCCTCTAAAAGTAGCTAAAATATCTTTTTTTAATTATTGGTAAATATTTAAATATTTTTATTTGGATTTTCGAGCTAATTCATAAATAACATAAAGATATTATCGCCAATTTAGATTACATAACTTTATTCTCATAAAAATCAACATAGATTTGGTGAATAAATATTTTGCTATTATCATGTAAATATATGAATGTTTTATATAAAAATATTTGAAAAAATCTAGCGGCCCAATAAAATTATTTTTCTTTTAATTATTTGCACCACACTACACTGAGAACTTCTTTCACAATTTGCACAGATAAGCAGGTTGTGGTCGGAGTATTAATCGAACTGGTTTTTAAATCTAATCACAATGTTATTTTGTGCCAACAGGACGGGGTGTTTTGCTGCCGTTTTATTGACCCTTGCGATGACAATGAACATGCACTGGGACTCGATGACAACCATGTGGCCGGCGCCAAGCACCAACAGCAAAAATCACCATCAGTACCAGCGATCACTAGACAGTTCTATAGTGTTGCTGGTGTTAAGACTACAAATAGTGATGTTACTAAACAATATAGTGCATCTATACGAGTGCCTCATAGTGATTCTGAAGTCGTCTACAACGTTGACTCTACTGGGGATAACAAGACTGATGGGTCGAATGGTTGAACATTGCAAACGGTGAATATATGATTATGAAAAGTTGATGATGGTCATGATGATATAAGAAAAAAGAAAATATTATTGAATTGAAAGAAATTATTACACATTCCTGATGGACAATAGCTATTTAAATGTGTGCAATAATTATTAGGGCACAACGTCAACATTATCTGTATCCGCCTGTTTTGCTTGCTAAGTCACTAAATTGAAAGTGTCTTCCTAGTGTTTCAGGCTCATGAGAGATCTATTGGCGCCCAAGCCGGCTTTTAAATTTGTTGTTTACTGTCAATAAAATTATAGAAATGGCGCCCACTATATATACATAATATATATGTATGTACATGGCAAATATACATATAGTAAAACAAAAAATATTTCTGCAGCGATTATATATATGATGTAGTAAAAGCTGCAAAGTCTAGTAACGATTAACAGTTTTATTCATTTTCAAATTCTTTAGACAATAAGTATATTAAATAGCGGACAAAAGTATTAGCTAATTTATGGCCTTTACATCAAATTTACAATAGTTAACTATTTTGGAAATATTCAGTATTTGAAATCAATAAAAATAATATATAAATAACATCGAAGATATTAAGTAAAAATTAATAATATACTTCAAGAAACTATCGTTTCAGGTCTTTAATATTAAGTATTCATTAATTAAGAAAAAGTAATAGATTTAAAAAATCCAGAGAACATTTATTTACGAAATTAGAATTGAAACAATTCTCTTAGAATAAAGTATAAAATAACGTACTTATACTTCACTACCAATAATAATAAATTAAATATTAAAGTAACTCAATAAAAAATACTGTAAAAAAATTGATATCAAGCAGCTTTTAAAATGCCTTTAAAGGCTTAGATGTGCTTTGAAAAAAACAAAAACTTGTGCGTTTTTGTAATCTGAAGTAACATTTTAATAGGATTAATCAAATTTCTGTGAAGAAATTGTATCTATAAATAAATTTCTATAGAATTTGGAAATAAAATTTTGACATACCAATAGTCTTGTAAATATAATAAATAAATAATAGCCTTCCTGTTGGCCTACTTTAATTGAAGTTAAAACATGAAAATCAAAAAAAAAGCATTTACTAGATATCATTAAGATCACTCAAATAACTAATTATTTTTAAATATTATCTATACAAATCAAGCACTGATTCAAGATCCTCAATCAGTATATCATTAAGAAAAATTAACTTAGCAATTTTCTATTCTAAGAACGGAATTGAAACATAGATCAATGTAGGAATATTAAAAATAATAATCATCGGCTAATATTTGTACAAAAATGTGGCTATCTTTAACCCACTTGAGTATCTAGATATACAGTTTGCTATCAATTGTCATTTTATATCAGATATTTTTTTTAAATAAATTAAATTTGTAGCTTTTAATGTTAAAAATACAAATAAATTAAAAAAATATATACAGCCTATACAAAAAATTTTTTCAATACCGAGAAAAAGTTATTTTTGCATTGTAACACAAAAACTAAACATTTTATTTTATTTTTCTAAAGTTTATATGTTACCATCGTTTTTTCAACGACACAAAAATTAGAAAGATTAAAAGGAAAAATATAGGCAAGGGTTTCCCAGTTTCGATTTTCCCCATAAAAGTGCAAATAAAAAATTTAAATTCTAAGTTTTTATTAATAGGCACTAGTAGCTTTAGTTATAAGATATCGTTGCATATCGTGCTTACAATTTGAATCAAATATCTTCACCATTTATTTATAGCAAACTCTTAGGATCTGCTACGGGACAAGTACTTACCCAGTAAAATTTGTAGAAATGTCCAAAAAGAGGATCACTCTTTTCAGAAATTTAATTTAGATAAAAACCCTGAAGATACAAAAGCCAATGGATCAAGTTAGAAACTCAGTTATTCTAGTAAAGACCGCCTATTGTATGATCTTACGTCCTTCTTCTTCTAATGGTGCTAAAGCCTTGTGTTTGTATTCGTTTGCTTAAAATTATTTTTATTCCGTCATTCTTAGATTTTCTGTCAAATGATTTACAATTAAAAAAGTTCAATTTACACAAAATGACAGCATCTACGATTGTTAAGAATTCTAATTTTTATATATTTATTAAAAGGCACTTATTTGAGTTCATGGGTAGCTTAAGTTGTTAGCTTGTTTTCGAGCATAGATATTTGAAATATCTAAGGCTTACAAGCATTTGGATCGAACTTTTAATTTATTATTTCTTATAAATTAAAAAGTATTGTTTGATATCAACGAAGAAAAATAATCATCGAAATTCACATTACATCTACATAACTATTCTTAAAGGAGATGTTTCTCTCTAGATCCAATTTCAAAAATTACTGGATTTACATATAACTTACATAACACGAAAAATATAACAGAACAAAATAGTAACAGAACATTTGTTTTTAATTTATTCTTTTTATACTATAATAATATTCAGAAGAGTGATTTAAAATTTTACCGCAAAAAAGTGGCGTTGTGATTGGTGTTCGCAGGATCACATAGGGAAATTATATATCTCAACTATTCCTTAAAAGAAATATAGTATACATAATAACTTGATATGATTAATGAAAATTATTATTTTCTGCTACGCCATTATTAATTTCGGTGATTTTAATTAACCATGGCGTAGCAGGAAATAATAATTTTCATTAATTTTCCATCGTAAAGAACTTATTTATATATTTATATATAATTATTAACATCATATGATCAACTTTCGTTGCTATTAATAATTATATATTAGATAATGAATTCACATTTTATTAACATTCATAATATTTTTAAATTTCCCTCCAAAAACTTATCAGCAAAAATTTTCTAATGCAATTCGGTCTTCAGTCAGTTTACTCCTCTGAATTAAAAAATATACTATATAATATATGTAATAAGCCTACGAGTGAGCAGTTATATCTGTTCACAGTTCCCAACAAAATACTTGATTTTGGCATCACTGTAAGATTGGCTCTACTGCTTGCTCTTGTTCGTCATTATAATCACAACCTATTAAATGTTCATTTGACATCTAACGAAACATGTCACCAAGGTACGATGATAAAAATGTGCCAACTTGGAAATTTTTGTGCTGTGAAATGCCAGGTGTATTAGTCCAAAAACTGAACATTAATATATTTTAATATGGAATTTGAAAAAGCAGTTTTAATTGTTTTGAAATATTTGGAAAACTCATATTTATGACATTTTTTTAATTTCCCTGGAGTAATAAATACGGGATATGCCTACCATAATGCGCAATATAGTACCACAGACTCATAAGTTAAATTGTATTAGAATTTAATCGTTTTATTTTTTTATTCATTTTAAGTAAAAAAAAAATATTTATGTGAACAATGTAAACGATACTTGACAGTTAATATCTGGACATCAGACGTCAAAACCAAGAATGAGCAACACACAAAAATAAATATGACCTACTTCATTAAAAACCTAGGAACTTTTTACTGCCAACTTTGAACTGTTGGGATTAATTTATGTGTATATCCAATAATGAAATCTGATCCATTTCATAGAAAATACTTTTAAATACACAACGACAAATTACTGGTCGATACATCCACAGTAATAAACTAGTTACATGCGTAGTTTACGCCAGTGTTAACAGGCAAGATATTTTTATAAAACAAACACAACGCCTAACTAAAAACATTATCACAGCATCAAACGCATTGTTTCAATATTGCATTATAGCAAACGATCTTTTGAACTGAAACTATTGAATGCAAATTTACATATACAAAATAAAATGACTTTGAGATTATAGTTAAATTTAATATTTTAATAATTAAGTTTTCAGTATGAAGACTATTGAACTCTATATAGGCTGTATATATTAAAATTATCACACTATCGCGAACCATCGTTAATTACAAAAGTTCATCAACATAATTACTAGTAGAAACTGTTAGCGTTACTCATTTTACTGTAACATATATATAATTATTAACAATAAGTCTAGTCAAATTAAAGTTAATTACAAAAGCTTATCAGTAAGTTGCTGAAAGCTTTACTAAAACATAAAATTTAAAATACAATTATAACAAAAGAAATTAATGGAAGCATATCTAGCTATATACTTAAAAAAATTATTGCAATATTGAAATTGTGATATTGTTGAATGAGACTATAATAATAATATTAATGTAACTTTTCCATTAAATGTAAAGTTAGTTCCTGAGAAAGGTCTACTGCTAAGTGTAATCAAAGACGTCAATAAACTTGTCATACACCTCTTGCATAGACAACAGAGAAGACTTATGCTGTCTATATCGAAGGTGTATTGTTCAGTTATTGTACACTCATTGATTGTACTTTCGATAGGTAGCAAACAAATTGAAAATTTAAAAAGAGATAAAAATGCAGAGAAAATCATTGGAGAAAATAAAACAAATTTAAGAAATGTACTTAGCACAAATGACATATTAAATTGTAAGAGTAGGCTAATTCTAACACTCAGAAATCAAGATAGAAATACATATATTATAATCTGAACTATTTGCTGAACAACGAAGTGTTTAGCCCCATTTTATAATTTCTTAATATAAATCTTATATAACTGATAAAGTTTTAAATAGATCAAAAATGAAGTTGTGGTAATTTTTTTGGCGTATGTCGTTCAATGCTCATTGGAAATATGGCGCAATACCTATATGTATGTTGTATATTTTACAATATTTTTTTGTACCAAAGAAGTCATTGTTGTATATACCTATAATAATAGTAATAAATAATAAAAAATATCAACTGCTAAAGTATTGTATTGTTAGAAATTGTAAAAGTATTTGTGCTGGAATTTTTCAAATGTAGCACATGCTATAAAAAAAAGAAACTGACACACATCAGTATTTCGTCTCGTTTCAGTTTTTCGTATATAACGAAGATCAATTATATGAGAAGCCGATGTGCATACTTACTGTAGCTTAATAACATATACATTCTTACTTCTGTTGTATTATTTTTTTAATTATCTGTTAGGTGGAATCTCTATATATATATATTTATATATATATAATTAAAAAAGATGTGAATTACGTGTACATTTTGAACATTGTATTTATTTAAATTTTATTATTGTACAGAAAATGCCATAATCTCTCTGTTCTAAAAGAATGTGTGCCAATCATTATTACAAATAAATGATATAGAAAATCTTTAGTTGTTTTTTTATGAGCTCGCAATTATGATCTTCCTTAGTTTCTACTGCGCATAGATCTCTTACATAGCAATACAAAAGTAAGATATCGTGCAGATAGTCTAATGTCCTATTATAAAGGTACATTATAAGGGTGGAATACCAGCTGATGTTTAATAGTACTACCATATTCGATCTTTATTTTATCTATTATTACTAACTTATTTAAGAGAAAATACAACTTGATATTTATAAAGGGTTTTCCAATAAGGACTTGACAACTTTTTTTCAAAATAAAATGCAGACCATTTGAGATATTTCAAAAACTTTATTATCGGGTTGAAGTACAATCAAAACATTTATGAATGGATCTCGACTTCGTTCATATGGCCACCGCGGGCACGTTTGCAGCGGTCGATTCGTTGGACCCAATTTTCGATGACTTGGCCACACAATTCGGCCGAAACGGCTGCTATTTCGCGTTCAATGTTGGCTCTGAGCTCTTCCAACGTTGTCGGCTTGTTGGCATAAACCAATGACTTGACGTAGTCCCAAAGAAAAAAGTCTAGAGGCGTTAAATCGCACGAACGAGGCGGCCAATCGACATTTCTTGAGATAACACGCTCATCAAACTTACTCTTCAATAAATCGATTGTAACGTGTGCTGTGTGGCTTGTGGCACCGTCCTGCTGAAACCACATGTTGTCCAAGTCCATATCTTCCAATTCAGGCCAAAAATAATCGGTAATCATGGCGCGATAACGATTACCATTCACAGTAACGTGACGATCATTATCTTCGACGAAAAAATATGGCCCTATGACGCCGCCGGCATGCAAACCGCACCAAACAGTTATTTTTCGTGGATGAAGTGGTGTTTCATGAAGCACATGTGGATTTTCACCCGACCAATAACGCATATTTTGCTTATTGACGAACCCATTGAGCCAAAAATGAGCTTTGTCACTGAAAATGATTTTGCGATGAAATTGATCATCTTGGCGCATCTTTTCCAGAGCCTAATCGGAGAACGTACGTCGCTTCAAATGGTCCATCGGCTTCAATTCTTGAGTCAGCTTGATCTTGTATGAGTGTAAACCAAGATCCTTACGCAAAATTCGCCAGTGGTCTGGGCGATGCCCAACTCTTGAGAACACCGTGGAATTGACCGATTTGGATCATTTGCTACGGACGTTTCAACGGCAGCGATATTTTCGACACTTCAACCAACCCATTGTCTCACTGGCACGGCAACATCACACAACGAATATGTAGACTCAAATTTTTGCACTAAACTTGTTACTGCCTGTCTACTAGGGCGAGAATTACGACCGAAAATCGGAGTTAACGCTCTTAAAGTAGCGGTCACCGACTCCGAATTTCTGTAGTAAATTTTTATAATTTGCGGACGTTGTTCGTTCGTGTACTTGACTATGATGAAAATGCTAAGTTTACTGAATAAATTGACAGTGACAGTTCGATGATTAGTGAAAGGGTGCGTTCACAAATTGAATTAAAAGTTGTCAAGTCCCTATTGGAAAACCCTTTACATATGAATATATCATGACTTCCTACAACAAAAACAGAAGCTTCGCGCCCACTATTTCCTCTTGTAACCGCTGCCGTACATGAAAACTATGAAGAAATTGAAAGTGATATCACTAAACGTCAGCAGAAACACGACATCCCTATTTACGGAGCGAAACAATGTTAAGAATTCATCACACGACCATGAGAACTTACGACGAAATGTACATATATATATGCTACACCAAAATTCCAACTAACCACGACACCAAAATATTACAAGAGTGGACTATGTAGTCCGAGGAATTACAGATAAAAGGCGCAATTTCAGACTATTGCTGTAGTGCGCCGGCAAATTGTCTCCCTAACAACGTCGACTTACTTGTGACGACGATTTAAAAGGCTTAAGGAATAATAGAATATTCACAACGAGATAAAATAGGTTCCTGAGTTCAGAAGTGGTTGTACAACCGCTAATCGGCATTCGAAATTTGCCAATATGCCAGAAATTGTTGAAAAAGTGCATGCCATGTTCTTAAAAAACCGTCTTTGAGAACGCCTGATATAGTGGAGACTGTAAACATCTCGAAAGAATGTGCGACATACATTTTGAATGAAGACTTTGCTACGAAGAAGCTGGTCACGAGTTGAATCTCGTGATTATATTTATCGTTTTCGAAAAACCAAGGTATTTTATAGGCTGAATTACCATATTAGCCTATAATGGATTCGTCGTTATACGCCCAAAATAAAACAATAATCTAGACAGGAAAAATTCGGTGGTTGTTCCACCTGTAGGAAAAATTGTGACCATTTTTTAGGATACAAATCTTGTTGATTACCTTCTGAAAGGCCAAACCATCACAGACGCAAATTACGCGGGCCTTTTAGATAAACTGAAACAGAAAATTATTGAAATACATCCTAGTTTAGCCAAGAAAAAATAATTTCCCAATAAAACAATGTTCGCTCACAAACATTTATTGTAGCCATGGCAAAAATTAAGAAAAGAAATCGGCTTCGATTTGTTGTCACATCCGTCGAATTTAGCACGATCAAATTACCATCTCTTTCTACGACTAAAAAGTACTTTACAGGACAGAAATTTTCAACGGAAAAAAGTTACTCGTGTTGCTTTTTTAACGAACTTGAGAGTTCTAAATTCTATCAAGTCATAGAGACTTTGGACATTGCAAATTTATCGAGATGATACGGAATTATAATAAGTGTAAAACTTCAAACTGTAGCCCTTTTCTTTTGTTTCCAAATTGTTTAATTTAAGAACGAACTTAACAGAGGCGCGCCTGCAAAAAGAAAATAATGAAATAGTTCCGGAATATCTATACATACAATAGAAAGGAGGTGTCTAATTTAACACCGGATTTAACAGAGGCGTGCCTGCAAAAAGACCTTTAAAATAAAAATACTTGTGAATAATGAAGAAGCTTCGAGATGTATTTATACATATAATAGAAAAGTGGTGTTCCTTGTGTTTGTGTGTAAGCGAACATGAGAAATTCCTAATCTATCTACCACTGTTTCGTATAATACATTACAAAACCAAATTTATCTACCTCGCTCTGATATATTGTATAAATTGCTATACTTCCTCTACAATTCTCCAGAAATCTATGTTGGATATGATTTCTCAGATCCTTGGCCGTATCCGAGATATGTATATCTTTAGAAGAATCACTGTCTCGATGTTTCGTAGTGTACATTTTCTTCTTCCAGGGGTTTAACAAATAATAAATATAAATAAACACTCATCCTTTGAAGCTGTGTTTTCAGCAAGCAGATGCACAAAGTGGATAAGAATGGTTAAATATTCGCAGCATTAAGTATGTTCGCACCTGTTTCTTCCTCTAACCGTGCTTGCCAGGAGGAATAAATGTTTTTATGTGCCGAGAACGACCGTTAAATAATTCAGTGATGAAATACTTGGATAATTAAAATAATCTTTGTTAATATTTAACGAATTTGTAAAACCACTATCTTCAAAAATTTGTTTTAATCTGGTAAAATCTTAATTTTTCGTTAACATACACTCAACTTTAGCACAAACACTAATATTTGTTACGTATCTGAATGCATGTAAATGTGTTTGAATAGTGTCCATTGTTTGTATTAACTCCACAAGCAATAACGCAGAATTTTATAATTTTTTAAGTGCAACTAGTCCATTGTGAGAATCGACTCTAGAGGTTCATAGAAGGCGCGACATTTGTCTGTAAAATTCACGAATACGTCTTGGGAACTTGACATACATTCTTCTTGCATGCGCTATTAAGGCGTTTACCTCTGGACGAATGTTAGTCGTAAATCGAATATTAATTAGCTATTCAATCCAATCCCATTTTTTAAATTTTTACACAGTGCACTATCCACGTATTTCTTAGTTAGTTATTTCAGAAGATGAAAGTTTAACTACAAACTTTACATATTATTTTAGCTCCATCATGTATTAAATTAAATTTGTAAACCTATATATAACCTTTGTTGACATTCGTAATTACGACACAATTAAATTGAGGTGTACAAAAGTCCTAACACAATAACAATTATACAAATGAGTTGCACTTACTATGCTCACTTTGAAAAACAATATCTGACTGACGGTCACCCGACTATAACATCTGCTAAATCCCTTGCACTTCTTCGAAGCACGTATTACTGACCGAATGCTTGCAGTGCCAACTCTGGAGAACTTGTATTGTATGTTAAATAATTGCTCATCAAAAAAAAAAAACATGTGCTCTTGTCATTTTAATGTAACACGTCTATTCACACAAATATGAATCGAAGTTGTAATAGCTATCTAATGTCAAGCAACTAGTACCGAACCATTTAACAGACCTAATGGGTTATATTCCCCGCTTAGCGAAATTTAAGTTTGTTATTTTAAAAATGCAAACTGACTGGCCGAGTAAATATTACAGAAATTTTTAAGATAAATGTAAACAACAATTTTCGACAATCATAGAACTTTTTGTCTAGTTCATGAAACAAAAGGTGTTGCTTTTGACCGAAAAATTCAAAGCTCCGTGCGCACTTTTTTCATGTCAGCTCTTCTCCTGTAATTGACGGAAGCTCTGTGTGCATTGCTGTCGTCTGTCTCCTCCTCCCATAGTCTAGGAAAAAGGCAATCACAGACAAGTTATGTACTACTTGTAAATGCCATTTGTGTCATTCCTGTAAATTATAACAGCCCATAACTCAGTATAGGCAAAAATAGTTGCATAATTCTATGAAATTTTTTTAATGTTATTTTTTACTTGCAATTTCAAAACAATTTGAAAACAATATGTATATAACTTATTTTGAATGAAGATTTTTTTAGATTATCAGCTATTTTAATTTTACTAGTATTAGGGGAATGTCTACGCATTTTGAACAATATGTATCCTACTAGTCATAAAAAATGCTTCTGTACAAATCTAATCAGTAATCTCAATGTTATTATTGTACTCCCAAGAATAAATCAAATAAAATAACAGCAGGTGTCAAACAATTTATTAAACACCTTAAAGTAAATAAAATAAATAGTGTTTATTTAAAAAAGTCTTCAACTTCAGCCAATTCTCTCTCTCTTGCTTGTTCATGCGCCCATCTGTCTTCAGCTAGTTTGTCTGAAAGATTCCATTTATGATGAGAAATTCGAGTACCACAACAATGACACCTTTTGTTGCCAAATGGTGGATTTTTCATATAAGTGAATAAGCATTCTTGATGATATAAATGTCCACAGTAAACCCTCTCTATATGTCGTGGAGAGCTTTCGTCATTAACTACAAGCTAAAAAATAAAATAATTATTATATTTATAAATATCATAAACTATTTGTCTCAATATCTTGCTCAACTTAAATTTAACAAATATTATTTTAGTGTTAAACAAATTATTATTATAAATTCTGAATATGGATTACTATTGATGTGAATTTAACTATTATATATTATTTAATAAAGTGTGAATTATTAAGAAATAACATTGAATATGATATGGTAAAAGCGCTGAATAGAAGAAAATTATATCCAGTATATACAGTGCTTTATGCAACATATCAGAGCAAAATAGATAAATTTCTTTTGCAATGTATTATATGAGACAGACATATTTAGTTCATATAATATGATTGGGACTTAAATTATTCACTTACACATAAATGCAAGGAACCCCTTCTACTCTGCTTATAAAGATGTTCCAGAACTATTTCATCATGTCTTGTATTGCAAAACAAATTTATCTGCTTTAATCTGATATATTACATGAAGATCTATACTTTCTGAATTATTCATCAGTACAGTATAAATTTAGTTGATAATCCATTCAAACAATACTAATTATGGCATATGTAAACTCAAGATACATGCTGTTTGAATATACATACATCAGGATTAGTTGGGAAACATTGTTGCTTACAATACTGACAATTTTCATTTGGTAACCTTTTCACACAATCAATGAGAAAGGCTACTGACTTTTTTAAAGAAGGTTCAGGTTTAAACGGTGGAGCATTTGGTCTTTTCTTAAGAGGAGGCTGCACACATTGACGTGCAATTTCCTTAGCTTGTGATATCATGTGTCGATTAAAAGCTGGTGGAAAATTTGTCTCAATATCTTGCAGACTAAAACATGATACATTAAGAAGAATTCCATGATCTATATCATCCATACTCTATATATTGAATTGGATAAACATCAGGAACGAATATTTTCCCAGTTAAATAATATCTGTCATTTACAATTTTTAATACTAATGTTGAAATTTTCTGTTTCAATTTGAGTTCATCTTTATTACCATTTAATATGTTTTTTAAATGTGTAATTTCATCATAACAGCATATTAAAGGATTTTCATCAATAAATTTTCTTAAAAAAGTAAACACTTTCAAAATTTGCGCTTTTCCAAGATATTTTTTTGCTTCTTCTTCTGCAATTGAATTTAACTTTTGCAAGAGCTTGTCTGACAATGTCTTACTTTTTAATTCAATTAATAAAGGATCCTTAGGGTATGATTGTGGAAACTGTACACAGGCCACTAACGTCTTTTGCTCTGTCCTCTTTATTTCAATTCTAACCATAGTTTTAACACAAGATACAAGCTTACTTCCTGGTATAAAATGCTCACATAATCTCTTAACTTCAGAAAGTTCATCTTCAATAAATCCCATAAGTGTAGAGGATATATATAATTTACAAAATCTCAGGAAATATATATCTATTTAAACACATTTATGATAATTAAATAACTTTAATAACCAATAATTCTAGAATGTAGTTGTTTATACCAGAATTTGACGGAAAATTGAGAAATTATAACCCGTTTTATAAAAGAATAAGTAGCTGGCGCTGCAAGCAGCGTGCGTATTGTACTATATAAAAAATAACAAATTTATTGTTAAACGTCAATTTCAAATAATTTCTTTTATAACTGAAGTTTCATTAACATGAAAAATTAACTTTGTTGTCTGTATTGATAGTAAAATTATACTTTATGTGAACATATTTTTCCTTCTGTAAATAAGCAGAAATTTTTGGTCAAATCTAACCTGCCTGTATTCTGTAGTAACAGTATTCCTATATATAAGAGAATTGGATAAATGTTTATATAGTTATAGGACACTTCCCTCCATTTACCACCTCACCCATTACAGTATTACCAGTAATTTATAGAGGGCTCTATAAATAAACCATAACTCCATAATTTTTTAAAAAATTGGCATTTGTAATTTTAAAACTTTTAGTTTTTAATTAATATATGTCCTTAAACATTTTGAACTTTCTATGTCGTGAAGTTATGAAAATGTTATAAATTATCATTTTTAGCATAAATATCAAATAATATACTCTACATGTTAGGGAATTATTGATTGTTTTATAATTTTTAAATTATTTTTAATCTAACTTTCGAAGTAAAATGGTGTTTTAAGTATACTTTGGAAATAAAGTAGTATTAAAAACATTTTATATATCTAAATTAATCTTTTCTAATGCCTTTCTGAATCTGCATGTCTATCATTTTTATTATTTTTAAAAGTAAACAGGCCTTAAGTAGACTGTGTAATGACAGTAATGTGGTAATGACATTTGATATCAGTTGAAGACTAAAGCGTTAAATGATTTCTTGGATTTTAATATTTTAACGGTGTAGTAGTTTTGGTGTTTTATAGACATATTACATATTTATTAATTGATACAGTTTGTAATCATTTACAGTGATCTAAATGGTTTAAATAAACAAAGTGTGTAAACAAATAGAACTGACGTATATTTACCTTATTTCAAAATTATAAATTATTTGTATATAATATTTACTTAAATTTTTTAGCTAAATTAAAATGTCTAATTTAAAGCCAGGAGGTCAAAGTGGTCGAAAGAAAGTTCAGGTATAATTGAAAGAGGCCTTAATACTAAATATCTCTTACAATACTGCTGCAAAATTCACATTCATTTTTAGGTATCTATGGTTATATGTGAAGCAGAAGAAAGGAGACACAGATCAGGAGTAAATGCCTTACAAGTAGATCCTGCTTTGGATCGATTATATTCTGCTGGTCGTGATTCAATTGTTAGAGTATATGAACATGAGCGTTATTTACAAAGTATGGAACATCATACAGACTGGGTGAATGATATAGTTTTATGTTGTAATGGAAGGAATTGTAAGTTTATTTTTGAAGAGATGCTTAGATTTAATTTATATTTATTTGTAGTAATATCAGCAAGTTCTGATACAACTGTAAAAGTTTGGAATGCACACAAAGGATTTTGTATGTCAACATTAAGAACACATAAAGATTATGTGAAAGCTCTTGCTTATGCTAAAGATCGTGAACAAGTTGCATCAGCAGGATTAGACAAATCTATTTATTTATGGGATGTAAATACATTAACAGCATTGACAGCGAGTAATAACACTGTAACTAGTATGTATAATGCCAGTAGAATATTTTATTTTGAAAAACAAAACTTTCTAATTATATACAATGTACCAATATTAATATATAATTTAGGATATACATAAATTAAAAAAGCGAACTGAAAATTATAAGGCAATATAACAATTTTAAAATTATTTTTTTGACATCTGACTATTTATAATGGTTTTTTACTGTCTTTCCATTTAAACAGACATTATCTAAATTATTCAGATTAGTTACTTGATTTTTAAATTAGTTTTATTGGTTTTTCTTAGAATTTATTCCCCCATTTATTATTTGGAATATATTTCTTTGACATACCATAACGCTCACCAAACTCAATCTGGAAAATTTGTTTTTATTTTATATTTAATAATTATCCATACGTTCTTGTTAGGTAATTGATATCAATTTAGCCTTGCCCTACTAAAATCATTGTAGAAGATAAGTATAATCATTTAGCAATTGTCAGTAGCTTTTGGTTTTCATACATGTGCTTTCTTGTTAAAATATTTTTATACTTTTAACATAATGGGAATATTACTTTTTTTAAATTGTCTTACAATAATTTAACAAATCAGTCTCTAAGAATTGACGCAGTTAACTTTCATATTCTTTTTTCCCCATTGGCTGCTTAATATGCAACGAGCTGAGTGTTAACAATCTACATCTTGGAGATTTATATTTTACTAAATTTTGCAATATTTTTATGGTTATGAAACTTCTCTTATAATATTTAATTAGATTCAAACACGTAAGGCAAAACTGGAAAAAATTACATGCTCTGGTTCTATTTTCTTTCATGATGTATATCCCTGTTGCATTTTTTAATGAATAAATCGGTTGTAAAAGTTTTTATTACTTCATTTCTTTTTCTTATAAGAGGACTTGTTTTTTTTCTAACTGGCAAAAATGGTTGAAGTGAAAGTTAACATTGGAAAAGACAGCCCTTCAATTTTCTGTTCCAGTTACACAATCTTCATCTAATATTTTAGAATGCTGTTCCCAATTTTTTTTTTGCTGTAGTAATTAAACTTGAGCAATTTTATAATCCCTGTAAAATTTTTCATAAATTGGTTCTTTAGGGTCTTTCGTTGCTTCATTTGTGACGTTAATAATAGTAACCGTACTGCACTTACGTTTACAGTTTAAGATAATACAGGGTGCGACAAAAATAACTAACACATTTTTGGAAAGTCTGTAGTGGTAGGGGGAATACCATGTCCTTTTCAATTGCCACTATGAATTGGACGCGAGTGAAGCGTCGCACTTTTATATTAAAAACAATGAAACCGAGACTGCGACGCAAAAAGTGTATCGTGTGCACTTCAGGCTTAACGATGTGATCACAAATATTCGAAACATGATTTTGCTATTGGTTACCAACTTCAGAGCTAGTGGACCAGTGGTAGCAGAATTCGGCATTCGAAGCCCGTACTTCTTCGAAGAAAGTAATGGTACAGTAGCTGTGAACTCAGATCGATATTGTGAGACGCTAGAAACCTTCCTGCAACTCTAATTGAATTCACTTGACGACGGTAAGGCCTTTGTTTGGTTTAAACAGGATGGAATAGCAGCTTACCTGTCTCGATGTGCCGTAGCAATTTACGGGAGATGGTCATTTGATTTCATTGTGAGTTAATACCGGTTGACCCGCCCTATCACTAGATTTGACTTCGTATGATTTTTTACTATGGAGATACGTCAAGTCAAAGCTATACACTTATCGTCCTCAAAATATCAAATATTGGCAAGAAGTCGCTGCTATTCCACATAAAACGACCCACCCAGTGATAGACAACTTTCAACAATATGTGGACAGTAGCGGTAACCGTTTGACTGATATTATTTTTAAAATGAAATGAAACAAAATGGCATAATATAGACTTTCAGAAAATAGAAACAACATTTTTGTTTTGTGTTTTACTCTATTTAGTTCTTATTGTCAGTTACTTTTGTCGCACCTTATAGTTTTAAAATTAATTTTGATATAAATGTAATGTATAATTTTAACGACGTTAGAATATGAGAATAGATTATATCTTTAATTTGTATTTTTGTACATAGTCTAGTCTTGTATTTAGTTCGTAATTAAACATTACCACAAAAAGAAAATTTTATATATACCAACAATAGATCAAAAAGATATATAGTTTCTAGTAGCATAATATAATAATGTTGATTTAGTTTAATTATAGCGTCCAGTTTAAGTGGAAACAAAGAGTCAATATACAGTCTTGCCATGAACCCACCGGGAACAATTATAGTATGCGGTTCCACTGAAAGAGCTTTGAGATTGTGGGATCCCCGATCATGTGCTAAATTATGTAAGTTAAAAGGACACACTGATAACGTTAAAGCGCTCGTTGTGTCACGTGATGGTACCCATTGCATATCAGGCAGCAGTGATGGAAATATTAAAGTATGGAATTTGGCAGCGCAAAGGTTTCTTTAATTTGAATTAGCATTATGATGTAGATATATGTTTCCTAATTTTCCCAGGTGTATGCAAACCATACGTGTGCATTCGGACTCTGTGTGGGCTCTTTTAGCTACAGAAAATTTCCAGTATGTGATATCAGGCGGACGAGACAAAAAAGTAGCAATTATTTTATTTTATCTTTTTTTTGAGATTATCACATTTGAATGTTTTTCAGGTTATAATGACAGAATTAAAAAATCAAGACAATAGTGTCGTTGTATGTGTTGAAGATGCTCCCGTAATTAAAATGTGTTTCACGGCGGATAATCAAGCAGTTTGGGTATGTATTACTAGGAAGCGGATATCAACAAGCACTCGGACGTTGTTTTTTGCTAATTTAAGGTTGAAAGAATAATTTGTTCTTTAATTTAACGTCCGTTTTTAAATCTTATACAAAGGGTACTAGGAAAGTTTTGCAATACAGCTTTTTTTATTTAATTTTTTCAAAGTAAATTCCTCTACATTCAATATACCTCTCTATCCTCCGAAATCAATCTTTAAACCAGTTCTGTCAAGTTTCACTAGGGAGTAAAGCACACTCGTTGTCCCAAGCCCGCAGAAGGTCCTCATCACTGGAAAACCGCCACTCTTTCACCTTCATTTTCACATGATGCAAGATCTGGACTGTAGGGAGGGTGCTCGAGAAGTTTCAATCCTGTCGTGGTCAAATATTCGGTGCAGGCTTTGGCGCGGTGAGCTGAAGCATTATCGTAATGGAGGAATCAGGTGTCCATTCTTGACTTTGGCCGCAGGTTCTTCATAGATCCAATGACTTTGGCAGGCACTGTTCAGTATACCACTTAGCTGTGACTGTCTTCTGTGTCCAAAACGACGCGTTCCACAATTCCACTCCATTTGAAAAATACAGCTATCATTTTCTTCTTTACAGATCGGGATTTTCTGGCAACTACGGGTGTGTCCTCATCATCAAAGACCCACACTTTGTTTTGAGTTTTGGTCGGCACGTCATAATACAATAGTACAGCCAAGTCTCGTCACCTGTCACGATGTTGTTTACATACGAAATTGTCTCTTATTAAACTTTTTTAGCACCTCCCGGCACCAAGTCATACGTCGTGTTATCTGCTCTTCAGTCAGTCGATGCGGCACCCAGAGAGAACCGTTTCTTCACGTGCAAATGAGCATGCAGAATCAAACGAATTGCTGGTGCATTTAGGCCTGAAGTACCCTCTATCTGTTGTTGTCACTCGATTGTCCTCAGCAAGCATTTTCCTCACAGTAGTAACATCTTCCTCCATAGTAGACGTTCGTGGCCTTCCAGGCCTCTCAGCATCCTCCACAGTTAAATTTCCCCTTTGGAATTCTCTATACCACCTGTATATCGTTGTGCGATGTGGACAAACATCACCTAGTGCAAGTGATTTCTTCGAAGCACTGGTCTATGTTTAAACTAGGCACGAAATTATAACGCAAAGCTGCCCTTATCTCATTTCGTGACCACGATGCCATCGCAAGTACTTTACACTCTCACTGCTAATGAATAACTGAGCCCATCAACATGGCGCGGCGGCTACTATTCACATGTTTCAACATGCGGCAACAAGCAGCTTCCTACGATTCATTGTTGAGTCATATTGCAAAACTTGCCTAGTACCCTTTGTATATACTGATTTGAAGTATAAATTGTTTTGTCAAAAACTTGAGAGTACATAGAATAATATCTGATGCTTAGGACCAACTTGTCAAATTTATTTAAACAAACTTCCGTTGTGTTAAACTCATTTAAATTCAGATATGTGTTACAATACAACTACTGATTATTTTAAATTTTATATTTTTAAATTTAGGTATCTACTTCTGAATCGCATATACGATGTTGGAAATTACCCACAGATAAACATTTTAAAGGGGAAGCGAAGATGCCTCAAAACCCCACATCAACGATACAAGGTGGTGCAGCTATAAAACAGGCCGTAGTACTTAATGATAAAAGACACATAATTACCAAGGACAGTGATAATAATGTGTCTATATATGACGTATTAAAGGTTAATTTTGCAATATTATAGGGAAACATGCAGTATAACGGAGTTGTTGCAGGCGAGAAAAGTCGAAGATATGGGTGCTGTAAATTTTCAAGAAGAAATTAAAAATAGATTTAAAATGGTGTACGTTCCTAATTGGTTTAACGTAGACTTAAAAACCGGTGTAAGTATTGACGATTGTTAATGGAAGTTTTCATTCTATTTAGATAAAGGTAAAGCGTGAGCCAATGAAGCCAGCAATTTTTACATTTCATTTTGTTGTTTTCCACTACTGACCTTTTCAAATGAAGATAATATATATGCATTTGTTGTTAATACACATTCTAAGAAATGTAAATTCTAACATAATTTATAGACACCTGATAGGATATATTCAATAATAAATATAATTTAAATAAGTGTCTTAATTATAGAAAAATAAATTTCTGTTAAATGCTCGATAGCAATCATCACAATTAGAAAAAGAAGAATTTAAATCTGATACGAATGATGTATACATCAGCAAGTTAAATTTCTTACAACTACTGCTCCATTTATATAATAGGTTAATATGTCCTTTATAGGACAGGAAGATAAATACACAAAGTAGACATTTTTGTCCAATTATCACTTTTAAGAATAATTTTAGATCTTCAAATATGAATTGAATGTTTAATTGTCTCACTCTTTATATTGACACTATTTCATATATTTAAATTTTTTTAATTTGCCATTTTTAACGATAACTAAACATTTAAGACCTTACTTGTTCCCTTTTATATTTTAAAATGGAAATAACATTAATGTGCCATATGTAGATACGAGGGAGCGTTTTTATATTCGCGGAATGAGCGGGTTGTAGAGGGGTGAGTAGGCGCATTGGGAGCGTGGCCTGTGCAGCGACTCATGATTAGTATAAATACGAAGTTTCATTGTTATTAGACAGTTAATCTTTGAGCTATCGTCAACCAAGTAACATAATCAGGAGTGAAAAGTGAAATATGGAAAAAATCGAATATCGTGCCGTTATAAAGTTCCTTACCAGGCAAGGAAAATCAGTCGCGACCATAATTTACGGCGACTCTTGTCCAGGAAAAACCATGGTGTACAAGTGGCATAGTTTATTTAAACAAGGAAGGGAATCCCTTGAAGATGACCCGAGGCCGGGCACGAGCATTGAGGTGACCACGCCAGCACTTATCCAAAAAGTTGAACAAATTGTACTCGAAGATGCTCGACTAAAGAAGAAACAACTCGCAGAAATGGTTGGAGTATCCGATACAACAATTTTTAAAATCCTACACGATTATCTCGGCATGTCTAAGGTCAGCGCAAGATGGGTGCCGAGAATGCTCACGCCGCCGGGAAAAGCAACAGCGCGTAGAGTGTTCGCGTGCATTTTTGGACCTCTGTAATGAAGACAGGGATGGTGTATTGAGTGGAATTGTTACTGGAGACGAAACTTGGGTTCATCATTATGAACCTGAGTCCAAACAAGACTCCATGCAGTGGCATAAAAAGGGCACAGCACCTCCCAAGAAATTTAAAGTGTCACAATCAGCTGGGAAACTCATGGCAAGGGTATTTTGGGACTCGGAAGGAATATTGTTGATTGATTATAAAGATAAAGGTGTTTCTATAACCGGAGAATATTACGCTTCAATATTAGAGCGACTAAAAGAAGCCATTAAAGAGAAAAGACGGGGAAAATTGACAAAAGGTGATCTGCTTTTGCACGACAACGCGCCCGTCCACAAGAGCCGCGTTGCGTTAGCTGCCCTGCATAAGGTGGGCTTCGAAATTGTGAATCACCCACCCTACAGCCCAGACCTGGCACCGAGTGATTATTACCTGTTTCCGAAAATGAAAAAAGAGCTGCGGGGTAAAAAATTTACTGCCGATGATGAAGTCAAGGAGGCAGTTTCGGCGTATTTTGCAGATAAAGAAATCATTTTTTTATGAGGGTATAAATAAATTAATTGAAAGATGTGAAAACTGTATCCGTCTTGCAGGTGAATATATTGAAAAAGAAAAATAATTTGGTTTTTTTATTTCCACCCCTTGTCCCCCATTCCGCGAATATAAAAACGCTCCCTCGTATATTTAAAATTGCTTTACAATTTTTTAATTCTTTCTTTATTGAATACTCCATTAATTTCAGTAGTTTGAGAATTAAGTTATTGTGCGGGAGGGAGAGCACTTAAAGTGACGACTGCAAATTGTGGCTAAAAAGTAATTTAAAATTCATTCAGTTCACCTAAAATTATAGTATGATATGAAACTTGGACTGGGGGACCATCCTATTGCAATCAGCCATTTCCCAGATGCATTTTTTCAAGAACCGGTTCGAAGAAATTTTGAACCATGATCACATACCGCTGGAATTGACAGTAACTGCTTTATTGTCTTCCTCAAAAAAAAAGGGTCAATAACTCCTACACGCGCCAAAGCAACACCGTACGATCACCTTACTGCTGTGTAATAGCCTCGTATGAAGTTCTCTAGTGTTATTACTACTCCAATAGCACATATTTTGCTTGTTGATATATCCGAATAAGTGAAAATGTGCCTCATCACTAGAAACGCCTGATTTTTTCCTTCCCGATAGTGGCGACACTGCTGAAAAGTAAAAATCCATCTCTATTCAGCGCTTAAAGAAAAGTGCGTCAAGAGGTAAAGTTTCCAATAAAGTTCCGCACGCTATTATTCCGTTGCGGTTCGTAAAGAATTCGACGCATTGAACGGTTGAATATTTATAGGCCTGCCGTATTTTTACGAATAGTACGACTAGATATCTCAAAATTGACTGTCGAACTGTCTTTATAATTTCTGGCGTTGGTCTGTCGCTGCCCTGTCTCTATTCACCAAACAATCAATTTCCGGTCAGGAACTGGAGCTCTAGCTTGACTTCCGCAATGACGTGAATGAAAGCTGGTTGATTTGCTTTAAAAATTGTCTTCGACCGCAAACGCGCATTTTCTTGTTCACCCCATGTTTTCCACTGAGAGGTACGAAACGAACTTCTGCGACTGCAGCATACAACGAACCCATCCCCACTTTCCTACGGACCTTCGCCCCTTGACAATGCGCTTTCAAAGAATGTTTCAGTGCCCCACCCTATACTATAAAATTCATATTTCTACTAAAATAATAAGTTTTATATATAGCGTCATTTTAAATGTTTTCATTGTAACACCATCACAGAATTAAATACTTCATATACTTTATGAATATCACCAAATTTCCATTATTTTCCATACAATCTTTCACTAAATACTTCTATTGGCTGTTTCTTTTCCAAAATTTTCTATTCTGCCATCATGTCATTGCATTATGGTCATATTTACAGATGCTTACTATTCATTTAGGCCAAGATGAAGTAGATTGCTTTGCAGCATGGGTATCTGCTAGAGATGCTGGCTTGAAAGATTGCCCGGAACCCGATCAGAAAGTTAATTACGGCAAACTACTTTTACAAGCCTTATTGGAACACTGGAGAATCGACACCGACCTTGAAAATAGACCATACTTCAGTATTCCAAGACACATTCCTTTAATTTTTAGGTAAGTAATTTCTGTTTTTGTTACGTTCTAGTGTATATTTCTTTGCAACAGCGTTAATAAGTAGTTAATTATATTGTTTTCATTCATATTATTTGAATATTAAAGGTAATAAATAAAGTAAGATTAACAAACGGTCTTGAAAATATTAAAAAAAAAGAGCAATTTAATATCTACTCGTTTATTTACCGTAAGTACTTGTAAGTTTATTTAAACTAATTATAACATTGAAAATAAAACAATTTCAGTAATAAGCAAGATGATATGTTAGTACTTAGATTTGAAAAGAAAACAGCTTACATACGCCTGTAATCTAATCAAGTAGATACGTTTTTCGATACTGAAGAAACTTTTTTTCGAACTTTACGTCAATTCATTTAATCTTATCTTGTTAACAATAATATGTATGATTATTTAAATGTATTTTCATACTATTGGAAGTGTATTTTGGCTACATTTGTATACGCTTGTCCTTAATGTAAATGATAAAAATGCTTAAATGCGAAAATAAACAAATTATAAGCAGTAATTTGCGTATATTATTCACATCACATAATAAAGAAAACGGGTAAAACAAAATATTTGGGTTAGGCTTCATTATGGTAGCAAATCCTAATTATTCCCTGAATTGGTACAATTGGTACTAAAAATTTTTCAGATACTTCTTGAATGTAGTTTTTGAAATATATTTTAATCTAAACTATTCTAGAAATTAAGAACTTAAATCAATTTGAAAATTTACATTTTCTTAAATCTTCAATAAAAGATTCTATCTTGATTGCAGAATTACTTGTTTCCATTCTTTATTTTAATTTTATATTGTTTAATTATTGGTATTACTATTTATTATTTAGTCATTTATTCATTAGATAATAACTTTAACAACATGAACAGCATATTTTTCTTGATTAATATAAATTCGTTATATAATAGCAAAATATTTTTAGCGAAGTTGGAGGCAGAACACTGTATAGGGTTTTGGTTGGTGATACAGGAGGTGATACTGAAACGGCTCTCCTGAATGAAACAGTTCCTAGTTGGGTAACGACTAATATAGAGGATAATTGCTCTGGAAAATTCATAAAAGTGCAATTTTTCTTACAACCACATTCCAGTGTTCCATCGCATTTATTGAAACAGGATAGATTGAAGAAAGTAAGTCTTAAGCATACTAATAGCTTGTTTTTACTTTATAATAAATGACATAATAATTTTTTGTGTTGTTACAGCCCGATCGATTAGTTGCGAATGATTTTATTCAATGTCGAAAGGTGGCAGAACATATAGTGGAAAAACTATTAGGTGAAGGTAATGCAGGTTCACCAGGTGGTGGTGATACTGATACTGCATTGGCCAATAACGGTACTACAGTTGACCAAATAGAATTAACTTGTAATGATCAGGTATGGTTATTAATATTTTAAATGTTTAAAGCTCATTTTTACTAAATATTGTTATATGTTTTGTAGCGACAATTCAATAAAATGTCGAAATAACAACTTTCCTAATCATTTATTACACCCATATTTAAATACATATAACCCTGATTAATAATCTCAAAGCACTTCACTATATATCGTTTATTAACATTTCTAGCCAATCACTACCAGTTTAACTAGTAATTCCCTGATTTTTATATTCTATCAGCACCTGTTTTTCAAGTATTTTGAACTAGGTTCAATTAATTTGAAATTATTTCCTCCTTTTCTATGATGATTTTATTTTTAATTATGACGTTTATACGTAGGTATTGGATCCAGCCATGGATTTGAGGACTGTTAAACATTTCATATGGAAATCATCGGCCGACCTCACATTATATTATAGATTGTTGAACTCTAAGTAACTTTATTTATTTTTTATGTACAAAAGATTTTATTTTTAGTTATATATATACATTCATTATGACTTCATAATAAACAAGAAAAAAGAAAAAAATTGAGTTTTATTTCGCATTGTAGTTGAAATTATTTTGTATTTTATGAACATCGAACTGACAAATTTTTTTGTTTGGGAAATATTGTTTGAATTTTTAAGCTATATGTTATCTATTATATTTGGGAAATATTTGTATTTAGATTGAATTATGCTCAAAATTTTATTAAACCGTTTTTTTTTTGAGTAAAACCTGTTTTAGTTGGTAATAATACCTATTAAAATTAATTATAGAATAATTCATCTGTTACTATATACCTTGTGTTAGAACAACCTTAAATGAGTAACGAATTTTAAGATTTGTATTGTTTTTGACATTCATCTGTTTTGATTTACAAATTTATTCTTGCTATAGCCTTTCAAAGAGCATCTGCAGAAATAAACATGTTTTAAGCTAATAAACTTTCGTTACATGAGCACATATGTGGTTTAACTTTTTTGTTAAATAGATATATACTCAAGTATACGTCTCTGCCAAAGTTAGAAAGTAAAAAGTACAAGGCCAAGGTGGTTTCAATTCACGAAACTAAAAAACTAAAGTATTTACAAATTTTCTTTGATAATTATATAATTAAATCGTATATTGAAGATAATAAAATACAATCTGTTTACTATATATGCGGCAAAAATTCAGGGGATTATTTTTTAGGCTATTTTAAGATATTTTGTCTTCGGGATGATTTTCGGAAAAACACATGTCCGTCAGAAAATAAATCGACAACTTTATTTAAAGCTATATAACTTCAAGTAATAATAAAGTACTGGCACTGCCTCCGGGTAACCCAACACTCCTCACCCCCTAACCCCATCTTACACTTGATCCTATAATCTTAATTTTTAACTATCACAATCTGTATGTACATAACTCTCTGTTCTTTTTTGACTATCTCAGTACGTAACCGGATGGCTGCATAATCCCATAGAAGGGCATAATGAAAAACGTTAACGCATAGCTATGCGCGGTAGAAGATGCAGAAAATTCTTGTGTTATATGAAAGTTTAAAAGTTTTAGACAAAGATTCAGACTTTGTCACATTAAAACAAATTTATGAAGGTCGGCTATAGATCTGTTAAGATGTTAAAGATTATTTTAATTATGCAAATCTAATGTCACTAGATGTATAAAGCTTTCTGCATATAAACACATTTTTCCCCATGCCGCACTCAGTTTGCTTAAACAACTGTGGAAACATATCTGATAGTATTCACCTGATGCAAATATTTAGCCGATGTTATCAACTTTGTGACTTCACGAAAAATGTTTAAAATGGTAAGTGTTCCACCACATTTTATAAATTTACAACTTATTTCTTTTATGTATATACGAGGGAGCGTTTTATATTCGCGGAATGGGGGACAAGGGGTGGAAATAAAAAAACCAAATTATTTTTCTTTTTCAATATATTCACCTGCAAGACGGATACATTTTTCACATCTTTCAATTAATTTATTTATACCCGCATAAAAAAATGATTTCTCTTTATCTGCAAAATACGCCGAAACTGCCTCCTTGACTTCATCATCGGCAGTAAATTTTTTACCCCGCAGCTCTTTTTTCATTTTCGGTAACAGGTAATAATCACTCGGGGCCAGGTCTGGGCTGTTGGGTGGGTGATTCACAATTTCGAAGCCCACCTTATGCAGGGCAGCTAACGCAACGCGGCTCTTGTGGACGGGCGCGTTGTCGTGCAAAAGCAGAACACCTTTTGTCAATTTTCCCCGTCTTTTCTCTTTAATGGCTTCTTTTAGTCGCTCTAATATTGAAGCGTAATATTCTCCGGTTATAGACACACCTTTATCTTTATAATCAATCAACAATATTCCTTCCGAGTCCCAAAATACCGTTACCATGAGTTTCCCAGCTGATTGTGACACTTTAAATTTCTTGGGAGGTGCTGTGCCCTTTTTATGCCACTGCATGGAGTCTTGTTTGGACTCAGGTTCATAATGATGAACCCAAGTTTCGTCTCCAGTAACAATTCCACTCAATACACCATCCTTGTCTTCATTACAGAGGTCCAAAAATGCACGCGAACACTCTACGCGCTGTTGTTTTTGCGGCGGCGTGAGCATTCTCGGCACCCATCTTGCGCTGACCTTAGACATGTTGAGATGATCGTGTAGGATTTTAAAAATTGTTGTATCGGATACTCCAACCATTTCTGCGAGTTGTTTCTGCTTTAGTCGAGCATCTTCGAGTACAATTTGTTCAACTTTTTGGATAAGTGCGTGGTCACCTCAATGCTCCTGCCCGGCCTCGGGTCGTCTTCAAGGAATTCCCTTCCTTGTTTAAATAAACTATGCCACTTGTACACCATGGTTTTTCCTGGACAAGAGTCGCCGTAAACCAATGACATCTCATTCATTATGGTCGCGACTGATTTTCCTTGCCTGGTAAGGAACTTTATAACGGCACGATATTCGATTTTTTCCATATTTCACTTTTCACTCTTGATTATGTTACTTGGTTGACGATAGCTCAAAGACCAACTGTCTAATAACAATGAAACTTCGTATTTATACTAATCATGAGTCGCTGCACAGGCTACCCCCCCAATGCGCCTACTCACCCCTCTACAACCCTCTCATTCCGCGAATATAAAAACGCTCCCTCGTACTATAAAGCGCACGCCTATGACGCGCACCACAATTTGGCGTTTCTAGTAATGAAGATTGTATACACGTGCAGGTTAATGAACGAATATGGAGCAGAAAACTATAATGAAATATAAAAGTAATACTTACATTCAAAAAAGTATCTTTACATCCCTTAAATTTTATTTATACTAATTCCTACAATTAAAACAAATATTAAATGCTTAAACACTATTTATTTTCTTACTGATTTGTTATAAAAATCTGATGTTTTTTTTGTACACAAATGTATTAACATGTTTTTTTAAATTTTTTTGTAATCTAAATTTTGTTTTAAAACTATTTTCAAATTTTCAATGTACATGTACAATAAACGAAAGGAAAAAACAAAATACAGAGCACCAATGCTTTTTTATGGTTGAGTTCATTTTCTATACAATTAAATACAAAAAGAAAGAAAATATAATTTTAATAATTTACGAAAAGATTTTTTACAACACGTTTGTACTGAAGTACAGGAGATTTTTGAAAATACCATTTCGTTTTACAGATAAAATTAAAAATTTCCTTTTCTCTCTCTCTGTTAAATGACAACACAAAACTACAATACTTTCGATCGTCTTTCCTGTAAAGTGTAAAAAAGGTACTACTTCTAAGATACGATCGTGCATATAAAACGGTCTGTACAATGTGATCGCCATCGCTACGGAAAACTAGCCCGTCTTATAGGTACGATTTAATAGTAAAAAATAAAAAAAAAGTATTTGGATAAAATATTTACTTAAGTTATTTAAATGAATTGTTATTTTTATGTAGAATTTCATGAAGAATTACTATTATCGCCATTATCCGTGCCGTAACTGTTCGCGTTCCCGTTTACTGCGAATGAGGTCCCCAGTCCGTATAAATGACCAGAAAACTTTGAATCGTCTATGGTGTCTTCAAAAAACATCTGAAAACAATAATTGTTAATTACTCTCTATTTTATAAAAATATTTATGAAACGCATATAAATAATAGTTTGCCTATTTTACCGAAAAATATACGGCCTGCATAAAAATAAAAAGCTGTTGATATTTCAATGAAACAAATCATTAACAACAAAAATTTTATTCAACTAAAATCTACATACAAAATCCTTTTGCGCTATATAATTAATAAAGAATCCAGTCTTCAGTACTATTAATGATTGTTTCACAGCATTTCTTCATGCTAGCAACTACATTTTCTGCGTAGCTTACTGGCAGTTGTTTCCGTATCATCCTTAGATGGCAAAGAAGTTGCCTCATCTTGAAGCTACGCTGGTTGCGAAGCTTCTGCTTTACGACAGCCCACATATTTTCTATTAGGTTCGTATCCGGATTTTACAAAGGTCATTTTATCGTATGAATACTGTTTGCATTCAATACACAATGTACTGTGATGTTTAGAATCGTTGTACTCCTGCAAATACCATTCTGTTTCATCACTGGTAAACCAGTTTTGCACGAAAGGCAGAAGTCCCTTTTGATACAATTTTATCATTTCAAGTGAGTACAAAGTTCCTATAAATATGCATAACGATCCGAAACCAAACATGCTGAAGCACCCCAGGCACATGCACCTCAACTGGATGCTTTATACTGCATTCAACAATCCAGTTTGTATCAGAGCATCAAATTTTTTTCTAGGGATTCACGCCCAAAAACACAATACTATTATATTATAAAGTAACGCTCAATGTTATTACGAAACGCTTTTCGCGATGAATTGCTGGCAACGGTTTCATTATCGTACTGTGATATTTAAGAATACATTATTACGTAGTTATCAAACTTACTTTTATATTCTGTTTGTCTATTACGCTTGTCTATTAGTTTAAGATTTTTTTAAACAAACTGATAATGACCATAACTCCCTCGTGGACTTGTGTAAATATCTTGCCAGCAGTTATGGGTATATTTGGTGCTTTTGGGTGCGTGCACAAAAATATCGCTTCACAGCACTTTGCATATACAGTACCCATTTTAGCAAAGAAGAACGTCTGCTCCACAGAAAAGGCAAGACTCAACTAATAAATACACGGCGCATTAGCGGTAGAGACGGTACCCTTCTGTCTCTCTCCCATTCTTCCACTAACAAGTAATTAGCAGCTTGTTAAACATCAAACTAAAACATGAAAATACAGAAAAATATGAAATAAATGGTGAAAATCTTCAACAAATAAGTTAATGTGACGGGCAAGTTTGCTGAACGTCACACATTTTTTCAAAACCAAGAAAAAGGTTTAACAGAGTCCCTTTCATTTTTCCCTCCACATCGATTTTTGAGCGACTTTTGCTTTTTATTGCAGCTACAGCTGAAAACCCGGCTTCGCATAAATAGGTTCTTGCAAAGAAGAAGTGAGGATCCTTACAGCTTTTGAAATCACAGTAGGATATTTATTTTTGATTGAAATCCAAAGCTATACTAAATCGGAAAAAGTAAATTTTGTTTTTAGACTACTGTCGCAAGAGAATTCAATTAGATTCTCTTTTTTCTACGAAGTGAATTTTGGTGGAGCTTGGGCATGGAAAGGAGCTTGGATCCATGCAAATGTCTCGACGTTGCCTTCCTCAAAGTTTTTTACAAACCAGTCAGTAACCTTTGAAAGGCGTTTCTTGAAAAGAACAGCAAATCTTGGGAAACGACGACTTTATTATCATATTCATTCATTATCGTATTTGTGTAATTCAAGGAAACAGTGTTGCCCGCCATTCACATTGATTTTTCTTATTTACAACTGCAGCTTTTTCCTAAATACCGCAACCTTCTCAAAAAACTTCAAAATGTGCATGTTATTGCAGATTCAAGGCATTCAGCTTATAAAATATATCACACAAATACGCTAGTTTTAGCAAAGAGTCGGATTCAGCAAAGTACCTGAAGTTTTCACCACATTCCTTTTGTAGAAAAGTGTGAATTTCTTGATTTAGCTCGAATGCACGGCATAAGACGTTGCAACGTCATCGTGAGCTGCAGTAGTAACGCAGGCTCGTGTATTCAGTTCTCATGTCCATGCATAGCTTTTTGATAAATCTGGCTTTCGGTGGCCTAGTTTTTATGTAGTTTATTATGTCTACGATACGTTCTAATATCTAATTCAAATGAAAACTCCTCGACTTTCTCAAGATTTTGAAGATTCACAAATACACTTTTAGAGTCAATGAATGCACAGAAATCCTTGCTGTCTATTTGTATTATATACTCAAGTGCTTTGATGGCGAGAGCTTCCGCAGTAAAAATACTGTCTTCTTTAGATAGAGTGCACTTTTCGTTATATTGGTTGTAAGGTATAAGGAAAGCACAACCAGTACTCACATCATTTGTTCCATCCGTGAAAACGTGTACCGCTTGGTCATGTTTGCCTATAAAATTAGTATTTTACTTAAGTGGATATTTTCTAAGAATTTGAAGAAAGAGACTACTGATTTATGCCGCAGGCATGGTAGTGAATATATTAAAGGACCTTTTATTTTCACAATTTTTGGATTTTAGACATTTAATTTAGTGCTCTTGTTGGTGATTCCTGTCTCGAAGATTCTGTTGTCCAACACAAATTTATTGCATAAATATTTTTGCCCGATTGAAAATTCATCTACTTCTGCTTATTCCTTACTGAATTTTTTTATAAAATAGATATTCGTCCACTAAAAGAAGAGGTAAAGCAAAATATTAATCCATACTTGAATCATAATTAGAGACCGGCAAGATCGTAAGGGTCATCTTACGGTCATTCATATTGTAGATGCGACTGGAATCACGGGTATACTAAGGGTAACTTGCGCAGTTCGGGCTTTCTGTTGTAATAAATTTAATGCTTAAAAATAGACTAACTTAAAAAAAACAAACTTTACGGTAGAAACTTTAGAGAGGCCCCTTATAGTAATGGCCGATTCCTTTCTCATGCTTCCAAGTTGATTAATTTCATGAAAGTGCCATCATAAAACTTGCGACTTCTGTGTGAGATATAGCGAATTGTGGTAGACAGTCATATATTAGGCAAATACATATAAATTTTGTATTTCACCTTTACCTAATTAATAAAACTATATGAAATAAAATGTTTTGTCACTATAACAAACATTATACATTATCTGGTTTCTAAATTAAACAATTTTCATAAATTAACGTAACAATAAAAGTTTTCTTTTATGCTCAATCTATAATTCTAATATAAAGCATGAAATAGCAATGCCAAATAAAATTTGATTAAGCCTACATTAAAATAAAACATATTTCATATCATATTTATATAGTAAAATAATAAAAATCATAATTTCCACATTAACATAACCTCAAACAAGTGCTATTATTAACTTTCATACAAATATATTCTGTCCGAGTAAACTGTTACAAACAAGTCCTACAATTACACAGATTTTACAAGCAATGGAACACTAATTTTATGATAGTAATTAACTTTAAGCATAACTTACTTCCTTCATTTTAAAGAAAGCCATTCCTGTCAGTAAAGAATCAGAACCTGCCTGATGTTGTGGGCCAATTCTTTCTAAATCTAATTGTTCTGCAACTTCCTGAAGACCACCTTTCAGATTTTTACAGGATTTCATAAGATACTGCAACAACTATATGTTTAATAACTACTCCTCATAGTGTTTCAACCTATAACCATTTTTGGAACAATGTTAATAATATCTTACCTTTACATCATAAATTGTGGGAAAGTACAGTTTAAGAAGTTCGAAAAATTCAGATTCATCTTGGGGTAAGTTGTTGTCTGTTAATAGTTTGATAAGGTACCCGAAATCATACCCTGAATGGAATGATAGCCATTTTATATTATCCATAAGGACGATTCCAGAAGTCATGAGCAGTTCAGCAAAATCTAATGGTTCGATTCCTTCCTCCTCATGCTTCTTGAATTGTATTCCTGAATTCTGTAATAGTTCGATACTATCTTGTGCATACATGTCTTCTCTACAAAGAATAAAAACAAATATTGTTTGTTATAATTATGATCTAATTCAAACTTACGATAAGTTAAATTTAAAATTAAATTGCCATGTGGTATATGAGCCACCAGGTGTTTTACCATTTTCATCTAGAAATGTTAGTCCCAGTTGTATTATTCTTAATAAATCTACATTGCATCTTAGAAGTTGGTACTGATAATCAGCAGTACTTCTAAATTCTCCAATAGGTCTTGCTACAACTCCAGGAAATTCTGTATCCATGGCCACGTATGGAAATTTCTGAACAATCTAAAAGATAAATATTTATCAAATACTTTCATTGAAATTATAAACATTTTTTATTTTACTTGTCGAATTGTTCTGAACTCATCTTCGAGATTGTGCGCCCAAACATCCCGTATGCCACACTCTTCATTATTTGGATGTTGGGAGCTACCTATAGTAGCTGCTGGCATATCCGTACCTCTTTCCGTGTTGGTCAATTGTGTCCAGGGGTTCTGTACCCAAATAACATTAGTATGAGAAGTACCTCCACCACCTCCTCCACTAGTTTTATAAATTACTTCAGATATTGACCAAAGATGATCTTCTTCCTTGGTGTTCACTTGCACCCCAATGTCATTATCATTCAACAATCTCATTGATGTAATTTTATGTCTGTAACAAGTAATATTAGTCATATTATATTTATGAACTAACTTCGAAAATTCTCGAGAATTGACATCAGTGACAAGAAATTATACATCTTTTTTTAATAAATAAAATTTCCAAAAAAACTATGGAAAATTAAAAATTAACCTCTCCGCTGTATGACAAAACATCAAATCCGAATTACCACTATTAAACAATTGACTTCAGGATGTGGTTCGGTCTAGGATTTGCAAGTTAATTATTTTATTACGTACCCATAGTAGTATCAAAGAATTTTTTTAATTAAACTCAAATGTATATTGGAAAAATTAATAAAATTTTCTGTAACTTAAAATACTGTAATACCACTACCATACCATTCCACTGACACATTTATGAATTTTGTATACATTTACACAGCAAATGTAATTTTCTGTATACATCAGAATGCATCTAAATTGTAGAATTCTGTAATATTCGAATATGGTTTGGCAAGACTTATGCTCGTTGTAATAAATTAAATATGGAAAAGACAATAATCCGCCTTTTCGAATTACATTTTTCATAAGTTTTATAAAAAAATGGAAGGAAATAAAATATTTAAATTTGAGCAATTATTATATAGATGGCGTTACAAAAAAAATGCAATTATTCAACATTAAATTAGCTCTTTTTTATTTATTTATTTTCATTTCAGTTTATAATTAGAATCGCCTGTTTTAGTATTTAATATAAATTGTTTGCGGATCTACTGCAAAATTTGAGTTCACTCACGTAATGGCAATGTTCAATTGGTACTTGCTAATTTTCTTTTCAAAACATCAAATTTTGCCATTCAGTGAAATTCAAATTCTTACTTGCTTGAAGAAGATTTAGTTGAGAAAACAAAAATTAAACGTTCTAAGGAAACTAAATCAGCAGATTTCGTTTTTGACTTTTTTAAAGTGACACAAATTGATGTAGGATCTTTTCTTTTGGACAATTTTCGCAAACACTTTTGAGAACTTGAGGCAAAGAAACTGTAGTGTACCATTCTGCATTAACAGTACGAAGGTTCTTCAACGCTGCAGTGGAAGCATATACTAATTATAAAAAAATGAGGTAACAATATTTCTATTCGACAGAGATACAAACAACCGATTGTTTTCCTTCTTGAGATGATAGCAATATAGCCAAGTTTCATCATCTGTAATAATGTTGTACACTGGTTGAGATGATCTACTGGTATATTGTACGATCTTCCTTTTGAACTGGGGTCAAATTGTTGGGACGCCAACGTGAATAAAATTTAAGTACCTTTAAGTGTCTGTACCGACAATTGCTTTCACATCAATCTTTAGGATTGCTTGAATACTCCTTATATTAATATGACGTTATCTTCAATCATGTCCCGAGTAAGACCAACAGTTTTTCAATAAGAAAAGTCGATCGCATTGAAATTCATTGTGCCACCGTTTTACGGTAGCCTTCAAACATGACTTGCTGCCAAATACCAATTAATTATTTCACGGCTTTAGCTACTTTTGAAATTGTAAAGTCACAACTCTTTGTTCAATTTTATGATTTTTTATACAAACGATTATTTTAAACCTTTTTATAATTTGCTACCATAAAGACAATTCTATGATTTCTTATGGGAACGATTATTTTAAACCTTCTTCTAATTTGCTATCATAACAATGTTATTGAAGCATTGAAAACGGTAGATTCTAAACATATTGTTTTAGTCTAGCGCAATTTAATTTTTTGAGACTAGCCAATTAAAATTTCATATCAAACTCAAACGTTAAAAAACGTGAAGCCCCGATAAATGCAAGTGTCATAAAATCAAATAATCACGAACAATTTAACAGAATAATTTATTCATGTAATATGTAGTATATTTTGACTATTGCCATTGAAAATATGTAGATTTTTTTTCACAACATTCTTCAAATTTCATAAACCGCTTTCCATAATTGATACGAGATTTAATGGGAAGTAAATTATTTACGATGTTTCCAACAAATTCTCTAATTTCAGATGAAATACATCGTGTATTGTCAACCATCACGAAAATTTCAAAACTTTATATTTAGTGTTATCCATCTAGGCAAGGTCATAAAAGAGGCGAATTATAAAAATAACATAAAAAATTTGTGTCATAAGTAATGTCGAACAAACCTCGGGGTTCGCAGTAGCATACAGTCTCGCCGGAAAGTCTGGATAGGTGCGATTATAAATGAAATAAGTAACGTATGTAATTGTAACGTAGGAAAACTATATTTTTATTTATACTTGTCGCAGTTAACAATTCACCTTTGTGAGACATTTTTGCGTCACCGACATCATGCAAGCTGTGGGCAATGCTTGCACAACTTCGCCTTCAAGCGGTTCTTGTTACTGGTTATCAGCAGGATTGTTCAACCTTAAATATAGACCACTTATTGCGCTCGGTCTTTAGGGTTTTCCTCACTTCTCTCATTGTGCCCTAAATTAATCTTTCTAAAAGACTTGTCTTATGACACTAGTTCTTTAATATACTATTTAAGTTGAAAAATACTTAAGTATATTTTTTCAATCGTCACTGTCATTAAGCTTGTACATTTTTTGCTTAAAATGTTAAGTAAAATTTGTAGCAAAATATCATGGTCTGCTAGGGAGGTTTAGTGAAAAGATAACAGCTTTCGTATATAAAAAAAAGCATTTTGGTAAAAATTGTATAAAAAATAGTACTGAATAGTGCCCGACTAACTTATTCGATCCTCTTGTATACAACAGATTATACGTCTTTATTTTAAATAAACACTGAAACAAGTAAGAATTGTCCGTCGGAGTCATGCTCTCGTTCAACATACACTTATTTGTATATTTTTAAATGGCTTCCCAAATGGCCAACCTAACGCACAAGTCCGATTGCAGTTACGAAGAGTACTAGGAAAGTTTTGCAATATGACGCAACAATGAATCGTAGGAAGCTGCTTGTTGCTGCATGTTGAGACATGTTCGTACGTGCATAGTAGCCGCCGTGCCATGTCGATGGGCTCAGTTATTCATTAGCAGTGAGAGTGCTTGCGATAGTATCGTGGTAACGAAATGAGATAAGGGCAGTTTTGCGTTATAATTTCATGCGCGGTTTAAACATAGACCAGTGCTTCGAAGAAATGACTCTTGCACTAGGTGATGTTTGTCCACATCGCACAACGACATTCAGGTGATATAGAGAATTCCAAAGGGGAAATTTAACTGCTGAGAGGCCGGGAAGGCCATGAACGTCAGTTACGGAGGAAAACGTTACTACTGTGAGGAAAATGCTTGGCGAGGACAGACGAGCGACTTACCAAGAGATAGAGGGTACTTCAGGCCTAAATGCACCAGCAATTCGTTCGATTCCGCATGATCGTTTGCACGTGAAGAAACTTTGTTCTCTTTGGGTGTCGCATCGGCTGACTGAAGAGTAGATGACACGACATGTGACTTGGTGCCGGGAGATGCTGAAAAAGTTTAATAAGGGACAATCTCGGTATGTGAACAACATCGTGCCAGGTGGCGAGACTTAGCTGTACTATTACGACGTGCCGATCAAAGCTCAAAACAAAGTTTGGGTCTTTGATGATGAGGACACACCCGTAGTTGTCAGACAATCCCGATCTGTAAAGAAGAAAATGGTAGCTGTCTGTATTTTTCAAATCGAGTGGAATTGTGGAACACGTCGTTTTGGACACACAGAAGACAGTCGCAGCTAAGTGGTATACTGAACAGTGCCTACCTAAAGTCATTGGATCTGTGAAGAACCTGCGGCCAAAGTCAAGAATGGACACCTGGTTTCACCATCACGATAATGCTCCAGCTCACCGCGTCAAAGCCTGCACCGAATATTTGACTACGACAGGATTGAAACTTCTCGGGCACCCTGCCTACAGTCCAGATCTTGCTCCCTGCGACTTTGCACTGTTCCTACATGTGAAAATAAAGGTAAAAGGGAGGCTGTTTTCGAGTGATGACGACCTTCTGCGGGCTTGGGTGTGCTTTGCTGCTTCGCAGAACTGGTTTAAAGATTGGTTTCGGAGATGGAGAGGTGTATTGAGTGTAGAGGAAATTACTTTGAAAAAATTAAATACACAAAGCTGTATTGCAAAACTTTCCTAGTATCCTTTGTATTATAGACAATACCCTGTCCTAACTGCAATGCCAAACAAAAGTGCTTTAACGTTCCAAATAGATGGAGAAACAATATTCTTAATTATTAACTTATATGGACGTGATTATAATGTCTGTTGGACGAAAGCTAAAACTACTTAAAAAATGTTAAATATAAACGAAACGACCGCTCGTAGTCATGCTTCTCGCTCAACAGACCACTCATTTATTTAGTATCTATATTTTTAATTAAAAACTGAGTTCATTATACAGAATTTTTTAAACAGTATTACAAACTTTCTCATGGATACTTTATCAGGTTACGGATAATTCATATTTATTGCGCCTCAAAACACATGACTAAAATACAAAGATCCACTATTTATTCGTTTTATAGGCCTGTTATGGTTAAAAGCTTACTGTTTCACCAATTTATAAAGTAAGTTAAAAGATTATTAATTTCTAAAAGACTTTACACAATGAATGCCTCTTTTATAGAAACTATTAAGAAAGTTATTCACTTTGTAGAGCCGTGTTTAGGCAAATATTCGCGCTCCAAAAGAAAATACCAGCGAGAGTAGTTAAACATCGAGAAGACAACGGTTGCATACCAAAACCAAAGAATTTCTACTACACAGAAGAGACCCGAAAACTAGTATAATGGTGTTTATATTTCGCATTTACAGTTTTTATTTATTTGTTAGTTTGTGTTCTATATTTTGGTGTTCTAATGACAAATTGACGAATTTTACGCAATGAAATGAAATATATTATTATTATTAGTACTATGGTCCTACAAACTTACGTCAATTTTTAGTATCAGATAGAGTAATTATACAAGCAGAAATTCCAATACAAAATTTTCTGTCACTTGTGATATCACTACTATAAATGATATGTTAGTAGAAATGGTCTATCAAGCAAAATTATATGCAAACCAGCCAAATATAATAAAATTTAAACTCACCATAAATCAAATTTGCATGTTTGTAGGTACGAATTTTGTAATGATCTATGTAAAATATCCATGCATACATTTATATTGGAATGCTAAGGAAGCACTGCAAATAAACTTAATAGGTATGAATCTATTGTAACTTATTTATTCTTCACTAGCAACCTGGCAATATCAAACATAACACAGATAAAATGGTAAAAATAAAACCTTTTCTCACTAAACTACGAGAAAAAATTTTATCGGCCGTAGAACCTGAAGAATACCAAGCAGTAGATGAGCAAAGCCTACCTCTAAAAGGTCGATTATTGATAAAACAGTACTTACTCGAAAATCACAAATTACTTTCCTCTATATCACTTCTAAAAGAACGCAGAAAGGCAAATTTTGAAAACAGGAAGGTTACGATTAAAGCACTTATAGGTACGAACTATATTTTGTTCTTTGACAAAAACCTAAAGAAGGAAGGAAGATGAAGTGTTTGTGCTGCTACAATATAAGTAAGAGACGAGAGAATAACAAAGTGGATTCATGATAACTCTGTTCAAGTTCCATCAACTTGTGCTGTAATAAAAGCAAAACGTTGGTGCAAGTCTTGTAAAGAAGCCATTTTCTGTTCATTTTTAAAACAATATAAGGGTGAGGTTAACCTTATGAACCACTTGCTTGCACTACATCTTTTCCGAAGATGAACTAGAAAGTGGTATGAAAGAGTTTTCATGCATTTCCTGGGCGTATCTAGCTATTATAAATATGTGGATTTTATATAAGCGATTTGGCAATAAATATAGAGAAGTCAGTGTGGATTGAGTACTGACAGATATTGGGTTCAAAAACGAAATTAATGAGGTAGGCCCAGGTCAGCTACTTCTCGTGAAAAACTGAAGAAAATAGAAAGCTGTTACTATACAGCAGATGAAGTAAAGAAAAGAACGGACCATTGACCAAAACTGATGTCAAAAACATTGATATTCCAGGCGTTGGTCGAGTTTTTAGTAAAACTGTTTTGATTTTAAAACAAAATTTTTACTAGGTGCAATAACAAATCCACCATTACATATTCTCTCTCTTACTTATTACCAACCTATTTGTATTACAGAATTGCAGTTTTCTTGCTTGTTCGAAAAAACAAAATATATTTACAAAAATGCGAAGATCTACCTTGTACAGACTGTTTTCAATATTTTCATGAAATCACAAAATGATTTTTAGTTCCATTATGTCCATTTGAGTGGTCTCATGTTTTTGTATTTTTATTAAATAAAATTTTTTGGAGACGTGTGAATACTTTATTAAAAAATTATGCTTGAGAGGATTAAGACACGTCTATGTATTCATTTCCTAGTTTAAAATGGTTGAAACCAATTTATAGACATAATTGTAAGTGTTATAGAACTAGCGATACTTTTTGTTATCGATTATATAGAATATTATCTATTAATTGTTTTGAGTAGTGTATACGTATAGGTCGAAAATATTGTGCGTTTATAAATATTTTCAATACCCTTTCAAAATACGATTTCCCCTAATCAAATTTAATATATTTACAAAAAAAAATTGTTCAATTTATATAAGTTTCCTAACTATTCTATTTTGTAGAAATTATGCAAGCAAAGGAGTATGTTAATCATGAATATACAATTATTAATTTGAAGTTTCTAAAAAATTATAAATAATTGTAAACAGCAAAATGAAAATACTAAAAACTTTTCCTGATTGAAAAAATAGTGAAACTAGAAATGTAAGTACGTCTAGTGACTGTAATAAAGTTACGGAAATCATAAAAATCCTTCTATGTAGGCCACAAAATTTTAAAATACGTGTGTAATAACACATTTGTGATTTTTATGATAAACATTAAGTCTATGTTTAGTACCGGGATATTTTCGACAATTAGAAATGCGAAACTTTATCCAATGCATAACGAAAATATTTTTAAAAATATATGAAGTATCGTTTTATCTCAATGTTGTCTTTTTCTAATTTTATTCCAAGGTAGTGTTTTATATCTTACTTTATTTGATAAATATGTCAATGAATAACCAATGATGGATGCTACTAGAGCTTATATAACTTTGTAATAGCAGCAGCAAATATAATGAAGAGCTAATGATTTAAAACAATAGTTTAAAAGCTTGTTCCGTTCTCGGCGCCATTTCTGAATAGGTTTTCTTAAGACAATTTATATATGTCAAATTCTAAAAGCACTCTTTACTAAATAAAGGATAATTTTTTAATTAAAGGGTTTGTTTCCACTGATGTACAACATTGTGCTAAGTTAAAATATTTTGGACTAATCTGTGTTTGAACATTTTCATACATGAAAATGGAAAATGAAATGAGTATATATAACAGGAATTATGTCCGTGAATGACATCACGGATTTATAAAAAAGAGGTTTACAGAATAACTTGAACTTGTGTTACCGAGTTAGCAACAGGATAAACAAGTTTAATGGAAGACAGTGCAATGCTAAAATATGTACTTTGGTCTAATCTGAGATCGCACATTTTTTAAGGAACATTGTTTAAACTTAGAATGAAATATAGAATGCTTTTGCGAGAAACAATCGTTTTCGAAAAATTACTAGCACTCATTGTAAGAATGGGTTTTTAATGTAAAAATGAGTTTTAGTTTAAAGAATGAGTCAAAATGAGTAATGAGAAGAATTGGAAATATAAGTTGGTTAAGAGGAAAATGTATGCTGAGACTATTCTTTTTTAGGGTCGTTATGGAAGATGTCGAAATAGAAGAACAAAGGTGATAAGATAAGTGCGTTAACTGAGTACAAATTAAATTGCTGAGGAAAATAAAAAGAAAAATGAGAAAGGATAAAATTCTATATGAAGATAATAGAGAACAATTGAAAATTTAATCAGTTAAAGAAAATAGAGGAAAGACGATTAGTGTGGTTGGTGTATTTGTTCTATATATTGGACGAGAACCTTACCAAAAGTGTATATTAAAGAGAACCACAGGGAAAAGTAGAAAGGACAGATCAAGACTAGCGAAGTTTCTCAAACAGCAAATTGGCAAGCGCAAAAAGTATACGTAATGATGTTCGTGGATAATATCACATACTAGAAAACCTTATCCTAAATATAATAAAAATATCAATTTAAATAGAACTAAAGTTATGGTTACCTCAACGAAAGATTAAACATATTCAACTTGCATGTTAACTAGAATAAATGAAATTGCTTGGGAAAATAGAAAGAAAAATAATAAAAAAGATAACATTCTAAATGAATATAGAGAATAATCGAAAATCAAACCAGTCAAAAACAGAATAGAAGAAAGACAATTAGAGTAGTTGGAGTGTTTGTGCTTTACATTGGATGAGAGCATTAAACATAAACATTGGTAAAAATGAAAGAGATAGACCAAGATTAGTAAAGTTGGAGAGAAGATGTCAAAAAGGAAGCAATGCGAAAGATATATTAAATGGGAGAACATACATATGCTATCTAGTTTAAGATAGTAAGGATTTCAAATCAAGAATTAATTCAACTTAGCAAACCTATACTTAACTCTAAATTGACTTTGGACTATCTAAGCAAATAAATATCGCCCTAAAATATCTTGTTGTGACCAGGGCTCGCATCCTTTCTTAAGTAAAATTATTTAAATGTAAGGTAGAAAATTTTTGCTGGAAACAGTCTTCTAAAAAGCTACGGGGACTTAGTGCAATACAATATCATACTGTGAGTATTATAAGTCAGTGCGTATGCATTTATTACATGAATTATACACCAGACTGCTGAAAAATCGTCGAGAGTTTGCTAGCAACAAAGAATGTGTAAAAACTGCAAAGAATAAATTTCATCCATCATATGGTTATGTAATTTAAATATTAAAATTAAAATCTGGAATAAGTCTCTTAAGAATTAAATAATTATGAGCGGATCAAAATTGGAAAGATTCGCAAATGACGTCCAACTGGTCCCAACCAATGAGACAACTGGTTCTAAACCGTGAAAAATGATATTTTCTCTAGAAAAGTCTGATGTTAATAAATCTAAGCTTAAAATGAGGAAGTGCTTGCATTTATTTAATTTATTTTTATGTGATTATTAGGAAGAATACACCACTAACATATCTACAGATGTTAGCTTTCTTGTTATATATGGAAAACATTTTGACACAATTTGGTATCGAGGAATCGGACGCGTCCGTTGAATTCGTTAAATACTTTTTGGTAACAACAATGATATTAGAGGAACATTCAATGAAGTAAACAAAGAAATGAATAGTTTACGTTTAAAAATTTAGAGTTTGTGACTTTTAGCTCAAAAATAAGGCAATTCTATCCAACAACCGCCATATACAATAGAAAAGAGCAATGTGACATTTTTATTTAATCGATTTATAAAAACACATCGAGGAAAGCATTATAATAATATTAAAGAAAAATCAATTAAAGAAAAATCGAAAAAGGAGCTTTCATGGTAATCAAAAAAATGATGAAACTTTTACACAAGTATTTAAAATAGATTGATACTAGTTCGAAGGAAATAAAATTTTTATTCATGAATAAATTATATGATATTTTAAACGTATCGGTGTATTTCCATTCAACTATGTTCTTCATAAATTTAACTTGTATATATATATATATATATATATATATATATATATATATATATATATATAATTTCGTAGTGGCTCTTCAATTGTGTCATTTGGTCAATGACTTTCCAAGTATTTCTGAAATCCAATGAAATACAAAACAAGGATAAACATAATTTATTTGCAATGAAAAATAGTAATTTTCAACGAGTATAATTTTGATCGTGTCTCGTACGCAGTCAATTCTATCAATATACTCTGTCGGTCGACTTGGCTGGTATCCTGCAATGATCCGACTATCTTAAATGAATACGATCGTTTAACTAATTAGACCGAAGTCGGTGTATAATGATATCTATGACGTTGAAAGACTATTCTGGGTCCTGCTAGTTAACAGGGTTGCCGTTTTCGTACAATTATACTATTTTTGTAACCTTTTACACATATCAATACCATAATAGTAAATTGTATGGTAAAACTGAATAAATTTTAATACATTTAATCATTTATTCAAAATAAAAACCAATTTCGCTTATTAGACATTTTTAATTTTTCTATTCTAATACACGGTCTTTGTTATCTACTTTCGTATTTACAATTATTTCCTTTGTTCCTTTGTTACATTTTAAATATTGTATTTTTTTGAAATAACTTCATCTTTTACTTGTGCCAAAGTCATTTCAATAGGGCTAAGTTCGTAATGGTATGATAATAACCTTAGTAATTTTTTTTGCCACTGTAATTTCATCAGTGGCATATTGCATTGTTACTTTTGGAGAAGAAGCAGCTATTCAGTAAGTGACATTTCTACGTTAAATTTCAATCTCGAATTGCTAGTTTTCTCTACGACAAAATTGCTAGTTTTTCAACTCTATCTTAATGGTACGATGCGTTTTCCATTACTATTACAGTTACAGAGCAATATTTTAGCAAATCACTCTTAAAAAACTGTATTTGTTATTTCATCGTAGTAGTCTGCTGTCTTTCTACCTTCGAGAAGCAACAATTCATTCTCCACAATAGCTAGTTCAGATCTTATTGTAGTGTTATCCGGTTTCCACAGAGATCTTATTTGGAGCCACTGTAATTTCTTTTTACCAATGGCTTGCTGACATTTCTGTGATGTCCTTTATTGGCCTATGCGGATGACTTAAAACCTTTTCTTCTTATCAGGACTTAGAGTGATGCCTTTTAGTTACAATAAAATCTTGATATAATTACACGGTGATGCGCTGAATACAAGTTACATTAAATATTAAGAAATGCTGTTTTGTTTCTGGTTTAGTCTCTTTTTGTGGTTGTAATTGAATCTCTCGAAGCACATATGAGTTTGTTGCTGTCCAATAATACATATTTTACCTGTTGACGAAGCTATTAAGCCACAAATGAGCTTCATCGCTGAAGATGATTATTCGATGAAATTCAGGATTTTCTTCAAACTTTAGCAGAGCGCAATAGAAGAAGTTTCGGCGCTTCAAATGATCAAGAGGCTTCAGTTTTTGAGTTAATTTGATCTTGTAAGGATATAAGCCAAGATCTTTAAGCAAAATTCGCCACAATGCGGTTTGAGAGATTTTCAATTCCTGTAAATGGCGTGGAATCGACTGATTTGGCTCATTTTGAACTGAAGCATTTACGCCTGCGATATTTTCGGTACTGCGACCGGTGTGTTGTCTCATTGGCATAGGAACATCCAATAATGAATATTTTGACTCGAATTTATTCAGTATAACACGCCTAGCCTATCTGGTGGGCGATTATTTTTACGATCGAAAATTGGAGTAAACGCTCTTAAAGTTGTGACCACCGACTCAGAATTGCGGTAGTAATTTTTAATAATTTCCAAACGTAGCTCGTTCGTGAACTTCATCATGATAAAAATATTAACCTTAATCTGGTACGTAGGCTACCGCGGTCATGGTCCATGCTTCTGGGCTTCCGGACTGCAACTGCATCACTTGTATATCTGCCGACGTTTCGAAGATGTCCCATACAAATGGGTACGAAACGTCGGCAGCCCGGAAGCAGATAGCAATGTTAACCTTGACTAACATGTTGATGTTGACAGATCTTGAAAGATGCTCGAGGATGGGTTTGCATTAAAAAACAAAATTGTTATGTCCCCATTGGAAAACTTAATATATTTGATATAAAATATTCGCTTTAGATAAACGCGTGTTAAATCATTTTGCAGTTGAAGACCGAAGAATTTTTCAAGTTTAAGTCTGTTTAAAATATTTAGTTAGTAATTATGGTGTATTCATTAAAACATTTTAATTTTTTCCTCAAAAATATCTTTGACTTTAAATTTTATTAAGAGCCGTCATTCTGTTAATTTATCTTGACATTCTATATCTAAATATAAGTTGGAAATGTTGAACTAGATTTAAGTTCTGAAATATTGCGTATGCGTATAATAGAGTTAAACGAGAATATTACTTTAATTGGATGAGTGCTATTAGATTTGGTCCGATTAAATTTACGCACTCTAAATACCTTTGTGCTGGCATCGGTAATCTTTAGGATTAAGCATATCTCGTCAACAAGGTTCACATCAATATTAATTTGCTCCTTATTGGGGACCGTATTTAGTCCCTTTGAAATAGGAAATCGTTACATTAATTTGAAGTACGGTTCTTTATTTCATAATTTATGATTGAAGAGATCCTAGATAGAAAAAATGACATAATTAATTATTTAGTGAATTTTGAACTAATGGTGATTATTTTCAGTAATCCTTAGGAATACCTCTACTAATACTATTTTTGGGCCAGGTTAGAATTCAGGGGGATAAATATGGCCCATTAATGGACTGGTTTCTGATTTTAAATTATTGTTATTTGTATGCACATTAATAACAAAATCGGGAAAATTAATAAAGAAAATAATATTTCTGAAAAAGAAAAAATATTCTTTAAACTATTACTTGAAGTGAATGCAAATAATTTTCTTAAAATTTATTTCACTTAACTCATGAAAAAGCATTGCCTCCCTCTATCGTACAACACACGAATGTATTGAACGACAGAACGAGAACACATCGATCTCGCATGTCGGCAACAAAGTTGCCAGAACATGTGTAGATAGACACAGCAATTTCGGCGATTTGCCAAATAAACGATTATTAAAATGAATCATTTAAATGTTAATTACATATGTTTCAAGAAATACACCTATCATCAGGTAAACTTGTGTTATTAACGAACGATTCCTTTGTAGGGTTTATTGTACACACCAGAGGGTGTGTGGACAGACATTTATAATCTCGGCGATTTGTCAAATAGTTGAATGTTAAAATGGATCATTCGAATGTTAATAACACCCTGTTTACTACATACGTTTCAAGGAATACACCCATCATCAGGTAAACTTGTATTGTACGACAGAGGGAGACAATGTTTTTTCATTATTTTTCTGTACCGAAAAGATATGATAAACTCTACGAAGGAATCGTTCGTTATTAACACAGAAGAGTATATAGAAAACCTACAATCCATAATAATTTTTTCTAAAGTATATTAACGGTGAAATATTCTAAATTCTTAAATCTGAACAATCACAAGGCAATCTTTGGGTGTTTTGTCTTGTATATATTCGTTGTCTTTTCCTTCTTACTTTTCATTACTTAGTCGACCAGTAAGAGCATCTACAAGAGGCGATGTATGGCTTAACTTGGGTTTTTTAATCTTGTCTTTTTTGCCAATAGGCAAATACCATAATACAGCAATATGTGTGCAATATCCTATAACTCTAGCTCCTGTGTCTAGGTACAACCAATTTAAGTATTTGTACCTCAAATATGGTAAGTGGAGCCTTTGAAGTTGTTTAGATTGACTTTTCAAGCGGTTAGACATTACAGATTATAGAATTGCACAAAAAAGCTTAGTTATCTTGTAATATTTCTCTGGAGATTAATGGGAAATTATCTGTCGAACAGTGCAAATTAAGTTTATTTACATCGGTTATTTCTCAGATGAACGTTGTACCTCATCGAAGGCCTTAATTTGGGTGTATTATTGCTTATATTGTATATACATAAATGATATTTTTCATGTCCGCAAATGTTCTACATTGACAAACGCTGATATATAATGATACCTGAATCAATAATTCCATCTGGTGCGACATTGATATTGGTGTCTTTCAGGATAACGTCAACGCTTATTCCAGTGGTGTTTAGAAAATAACTTGAAATAAAATACCGGGGAATGTCAGATTGTTGCGTATATTCGCAAAAATACGTCTACGTGTAATATTGATGGACAAGTTTGATCTAAAGTTGACACGTTCAAAGATCTTAGAGTGGGTTCCAGTCGATACTTAAGCTTATGAAATCATACTGTATGTACATCGACAATAGTAGGGGATAAAGAACAATTTTAGACAATTTGGTAGCCTTTAAAGTTTGTATATGCTGTCTTTGTTATGAGCTGCTTGGAATATTGATTTACCTTAAAGTCACTACATTACGTATGTCATCAATTAAGAATAGAAAGAATTTGATAATTATTTTTGAAGTATATCTCACTTAAGGCTGACAGACAGTATCTCGCTGGAGGTGTTGATTATGATTGATTACTGTAACCCTGTGGCTTCATATATTTTAATATTTGTGTTCCCAATATCGAGAAATAATTTATTAATAGACTCACAATTATGTAATACATGTAAATTTGTTGATGTTTATTTGCACAGACGTATTTCGCACCTTCAAATAGGGTCGAGCAAGTCATATGATGTATATTAGCCCAAATCTAAATTTATATATATATATATATATATATATATATATATATATATATATGTATAACTCAGTTGTCTTGTAATTGTAATTGTTGTTACTTGTGGGGGGTTATCATTATTATTATGACGAAGATTTTTCTCGCACTTCCTCAGCCTAACGCTGGGAAGCTTTTCGCTCAATCTACATAACCATGGTTTAAGCTCGGACTGTACGTGGCTGATACTGCGATGATCTTATACATTATAAAATGGTAAACTAATACAAGCTCTATGATGGTCCGATAATAGAAACTATAATTGGTATAATTTTAATCTCCTTCTAATGTCATAGTAACTGTGTCTCTTCTGCTGGGGAGTTATATTTATTGCGTTTGGTTATATATTTTTGTTCAAGATGGTCGGTGTTAAGTATAGAAATATCAATTACATATTCTTGTAGTATTTTTATGAATTAGTATAATACCTGGTGTATTGTGTATTTATTTACTCTGTGAGGATGTTTCTGTTCCAGTATAATTTAACCTCCGAATTGTCTAAAAATCTTCATGGTCTGTATTTGTAGCCTGAGTCAATTGTGTCTAGTAATTTGTATTTTTTTACGAGATATTTATGCATTCTGTCTGTGCTAAGCTTGTATATGCACCTATGATATGTTTAGTTGTTTTTGACGTTTTACATTTTCTACATACATCTTCTTATTTCTTTTATGATATGTTTATTATGGTTTCTGGTTTTCACAACTCGATTTCGTATTGCAATGATGAAACCTTTAGTTTCTGCGTAAACGTTTCCGATTTTCATCTTTTTGTTGGCTGCCTGTTTGTCAATGTTTGTTAATCTCTTATTGGCGAGGATGTGTTCCATGTGTTATCTTGTTTGCCAGGTTTATCATTTATTGTTTGTTATTACATGTTTTTCTTGATTAAAATTTATACTACCTAGATTTAATGGTGTGATTTTGTTGTCTGATTCTGTTAATATTTTGCGAATGGTGACGTTTTTCTTGGTTAGAAAGTGTGTTCTGAGGTTGTTTACTTATTTATAAAGTGCATATTTATATTATTGGAAAGTTTTTCTCCTTCTTCAGTGGGTAATATAAACCGTTCTGTCGCAAAATGTTGATGATGCGTTCGATGTTTTGTGGCTATTTTTCTGATGAGGCTATTGAGGGAATCTTATTCTAGATCAGACTCTTTTATGAGTAGTAATGAGTAAATCAGAAGGGAAATTGCATATGTGTCCACTGTTTTAGTTTAATTTTTAACGTTGAACTATTAAAAATTTTTTGGAAGGGGTTTTTAAATTTTTCTTGAATTTGTGTTTCATTAATACGAATTCTTCGTTGTCTCTCTAGTGGTGTTAGAGAATACGACGGGCCTAGTTCAAGTCACATGTCTTTTCATTGCATAAATTGTCAAATTATTGCTATTGCTTTTAATATTACTGCATTTTGTGTTTGAATATATATTCTTTTTAGGCATTGCGTGAATAGTTTTGTGGTTATTCCACTAGAATCCGCAGTAAGAATTATTCAATCTTACGTTTCCGCACTTTATATTCAAGAGAAGTAGTATCATATAATGTCAAGCGTAAAAATTATCCATATCATTTAGTTGTGCTATTGTTATTCGTCTACTTATTGCTTTTAGTTCTATTGCGAAGGGGGTGTATTCTTCAATTCTTTCATTTTCGTTTTTTATTATATTGCTGTCCTTGGTCATGGAGATACCAATAATGTATGCGTGTCTATGTTTTTTCCATTAATGTGATGTCAGGTCTATTAATGTTATTGTTTTGTCAGTATATATTGTTCTATACTAGTAAATTATTATTATTACTTTATGGAATAAAATACTTACATAAAACATAATACGTAGTAATAATAGTGTCATTGATTTACATATCGAGGAAAACTTTATCTAATTAATATGTACTTGAGCACAGTTTTCAGAGGATTGAACTGAACTTAAAAGTGATTGTACAGTGCTAGTATAAAATACTAATACATGTTTTGCTTTTAACATGTATTGGTTCAACCTACTTCTAGAATAATTATAGTTTAATCACAGTGGTTAATCGGTAAAATTTAAATTAAAGCATGTTCTTTGTTTTTGCTCGTCAAAGCGATTGGCCGAGTGGTCGATTAATAGTGTTTAAGATTATATTACGTGTGCATTTGACAACTTATCGAGAAGTGGTTGTAATAGATCGAGTGGTGAGGCCAATATGTTTTTGAATTATATACTGTTAAAACAGACTTTTGAGTTAGCTTTCAGGGTTTTGTGTAAGTTTTCACAAATAGAATTCATTAATTTAGAGTAATAGAATAATTTGTTATTGACTATTTTGGATAATTGGATTGTTTTTTTTTGTTTTGCGAGGGAAGTGTACAATTAGAGCTTATAATAAAAAGAACGTAGATGTTAATGTATTTTACTTTTCTTTATGTGGAGATGAATCGTGATGGCGGAATAAGCTGTTGACGAGCTTCTTGAAGTTTAGTTGCAAAGATCTTATTAAATAGAATTCCATTTAGGTATAATTACAGGCTTTTTCCTTTTCCTTTATTATTGTTATTATTATTATTAGTAAATTGAAATTGTTACTATAAGTAGCTTTATTTCTTTATGGAGAAGATAATCAATTATTAACAGCAGAAGAATTGCTATCTTCCATAACACCAACCATTGTTCCAGTAGAAATAATTAAATAATTATATAGCATCTGCTTTAATACAAACGATTAGAACGATGGAAAACGTAACTGTTTCCATTACATCAGGATCAGTTTGGCAAGTAATGACTGTTACGCCACCATCACTTAGTATTTTATCTCTTGATGATATTCTAGTTTGAGTATAGAAAAAGGAAATAAACTACAACATTGACTTTGCAATAAAAGATGTCAGCAACTTGAATATCTACACAATCATCGACCAAAGATATTTATTACATGACTACCGGCTTTTGTCACACGGCCAACGATTTTTACATATTTAATTGAAAGTTTGAGTATTTTATACAAGTAAAAGTAATAATGTATTAAAATATAAATATAATTCAAAAAATTGTACATAATTTAATTTATTAATTATTTAAAAGAATAATAAGTAATTATGTTTTCCCTTTTTATGCTACGCTCCTATTGGGTAAATTTAAAAATCCTCTTAGAACATATGTACCTATACATAAATAGGTCTGGCACTTAAATACAGTAGGTTCTCTGTATAGGGACAGTAGCGGTGTATATAAAACTATCTACTTCAGAGATGTCCATTGGTCGGAGAAAAAAAGAGTATAAATAATTTTTAATTAATTTATTTTTACAACATACTTAAAACTAACTTATTTAAAAAAATCTGATATTTTAGTTTGCTTTAGATTTCCAATTCTTCTTTTTACAATTTGTTTTTCTACATTGCATACTATCTTAGTGACTTTTTCTCCTTGAGTAATATCGCCAGACAAGAAAAAGAAGTTTTGAATATCATTTAGCTTTTCATATGTTTCGTTAATGTTTTTAGTTTTTGAAATAATATAATCCTCATCCTCACTGTCGCAATCACGTACATTGGTACTGTTTTGAAATTCACGCACACACTCTTGTACGCTAATATCGGGATTCCCGGTATGTAAATTATCATCAATTTGTGCATACGATAAAATGTTAAGATAGGGTTTACAAAATTCTGACAGTGGCACATCGTCTTCAGTACTGAAGTCTATATCCTCGCGAATATCTTCAGCATTCCACTCACCAAATCCACCTTTATGAAAACATTTATTGATAGTTTCAGCGCTTACAGTTTTCCAAGCAGTAATGGTCTATATTAGACCACTGAGAATGTTAGTGAATTTTTCTATATGTTATATCGCCCACTTGACTTTTACCGATACAGAATCTTTCAGCAAGCAGTCTCACACTAACTTTATTCTTCTCTGCACAGTGAATAACAACAAGTTTTTTATAAGGAATTACACTGTAATTAGTTGCCCAGTGAACATGTACTAATTTTCTAAAAGAAAAACAATTGAAGTACGTTAAAAATAAATATTGGTAAGAACTTGTAAACAAAGATTATAATCAAGATGTGAAATTTTACAATTAAATGGATGGCGCGCAGCTACAACTTTTACATAGGGCGGTGAGACTGACATCTACAATGAACAAGAGAAAAGGAATTAGTCAAGTACACTTTGTATTTAAAATATAACGGGAAAAACAAGAAAGGTATCAAAAACATTAATATAATTATAATTATAATGGCTATTATTTCAAAGGGTCAATTTAATCAATTTAAATAGTTAATATTTTTTTATTATGAAATTAAAATAAAGTAAATGATTAATGTGGTTGTTATTATGTTGTTTAATTAAATTTATGTATAAAAACAAGTATTATATTGTTATATATAAGTTATAATATATGTATTTATTAAAAATATTAAATTTTAAAATCCTTTATTTCATCAAAAGTTAAAAAAATAGATAAGCAGTTAAATATTGAGATTAAATTCCATTTCATTTTAATTATCATGAGTATAGTGCTAAACAATATTAAAAGAAATTCAATGTTTTGTATCAGAGAATACATAGGATTTGAAATTGCAATTGAAAACATATATCAAGTTTATTTAGAAATCAACATGAAATGGGTTTATTAAATATCATAGCGGGAAGATATATATTGATTTTTTTGTATGTTTATTTTTAACTATCCATCATCAGAGTGGATTCCGAATTTACCCTAGATAAAGAGTAATTATAATTAAAAATATATACGAGGGTGGTACCCGACCCAACAAAGAAAACAAAAATTTTGGAAAGAAATATATTTATTTTTCAACATAATCTCCTTTCAGCTCCATACACTCTTCCCAGCGATGTTCAATAAGTGCGGTACTCTTTTTGTAATAAGAACTGTCTTGCTTCTCAAAATAGCCATTAATTGCCGACATCACTTCTTCATCGTTGGAAAATCTTTGACTACTGAGCCATTTTTTCAAGTTTGGGAACAGAAAATAATCCGAGGGGGCTAAATCTGGCGAATAGGGTGCATGAGATAGCGATTCAAATAAGTTCGCATAATACTCGCCGTTGATAGTTTTCCCTTTTTCAAGATAGTCAATGAAAATTATTCCATGTGTACCCCAAAAAAACCGATGCGACGACATTGCATGCAGATGAAACGGCCTTCGCTTTCTTTGGAGCCGGTTCTTCCTTTTGAGTCCATTGTTTTGATTATTCTTTTGTCTCGGGTGTGAAGTGATGAATCCATGTTTCATGCATGGTTTTGAAATGGCGCAAAAATTCTGATTTGTTGCTGTGAAACTTCGTTGAACATACAATTGAAACATCTTCGCTACACTGTTTTTGCTCGATGTGAGTAAATGCGGCACCCATCTTGCACATAGCTTTCCCACGTCCAATTTTCAGATAATATGCGATGTACCGCACTTTTTGAAATGCTTACTATGTCTGCTAGCTCGCGCACTTTCAGTCGACGATCATCCGGTACCACTTTGTGGATTTTCTTCACCATTTCTGGAGTCGTCACCTCATTTGGTCGACCACTGCGATTCTACCCAATATTTCACTGTTGTAAACGAAGAAGTAGACTCACCCAGAGTAGAATCCAGTTCAGCTTTTATATCGGTTGGGCTGAGGCCTTTCAAATAAAAGTATTGTATCACGTAACGATGACCAATTTTCTCCATTTTTACAAATTCATTGAAAACGTTCACTATTGATAGCTTCAAACTTAAAACATATGCTTTATAAATTGTTTTCTTTCTAATACAGTGATAATTTTCAAACAACTACCGCCATCTCTAAGTCAGGCCGGGTACTTATGGGACCACCCTCGTATAATATAAAAAAGTACAGAACTACGTATGACCAAAGTAAGTATTAATTTGATTTATTAAGGTTTAAATTATCATTACATTATAATTAATAAAGACCATTAGAATTTCAATTAAGATAACATTAATGTTATAGTTTAATTAAAAACACTTTAAAAGTTAAATGATTCATTATAAGATTATTTACAAAATACACACATATTTATTTATTCACAATTTATTATTATTCTTGTTGTAAAATTTGTAGCATTTCTTACAATTTCAATCAGTGTAAATTTCTTTAAATTAAACATATACCTGCTATCCGATTTTAACAGGTGGGGCAATAAGTATCACCCTATTGGAAAGTGCTGCCATTTTTGCGAATGGCATATGTGAATAAGCAAAATTCTCGGTTCTGGGTGACGGAAAATCCACGCATAATTCATGAATCACCATTAAGTTATCGTGTGGTGTGCGCTTACGTCGGAAAAGTTGAGCCGACGGTAACGCTATAACGGTGAATGACGACCGCTATAGAGACATGTATTTGGAGGACATGTGGTTCCAACAGGACGGGTCCTCTTTTCATGCTGCACGCGATAAAATGTGTATTTTCGAGGATGTCCTTACAGCGCATGTATCTCGCGTTTCGGTGATTCGGCTTGGTCAGCCAGATTTCCCGATTTGACTGCCCCGGACTTCTTCCTCTGGGGATATTTGAAGTCGTTGGTGTACGTGAACAAGCCCCGCACCTTGGAGAAGTAAAGAACAACATTCAAACCGAAATTGACAACGTGACACCACAAATGCTGCACACAGTTATGCAAAATGTAGTCGATAGAGCCCAAATTAGCATGAACGCCAGCAGCGGCCATTTGTCGGATATAATTTTCTGTTAATTGAAACAAAATTTATAAGTGCTAGTAAACATAATCAGTTAAAAACCAAATGAGTTTTCACTTTAAACAAAAGTTATAGCGAAAGAAAATCAGATGCTCAACTTTTTGGTCCACCCTGCATAACCAATCAACAATGAAGATGTTTATGTTAGCCCAATGAATCGAACAAGTTTTATTTCAGAATAGAAGTGCAATGTACGCTAACCTAATCTTTATATATACAAGGGTAACCGTTTATATTTCGGAAACTGGCAACACTGTTAGTGTTGGCTCCAATCTCATGATTGCATCGTGAAGTTTGCCATTTTTGACAATATATTTACCTAGACAATTTTATTATCCGGTCGCTATTTCTATTGTTGACAGTAACTTGAAAATTTTGTCAGCGAAAAAATAGAATTAACTCGCGAACATTTTCGTGCAATTATTTTTCTTAACTTTCGGCGTGGATTACCTCAACAAGAATACATTGACGAGCTGGATTCTTTATATGGTGATGAAGCACCATCGAAGCTACAGTATATTGTTGGTATATTGAATTCAAACTTGAACGGCGTTTTTTGGACGATGAATTTCCTGAAGATCATCTCACAAATGTTGTTGTGTCAGAAAACATTAACGCAGTGTCTGAATTGATAATGCAAGACCATTATGTGACATATCGTGAGGTCGAGGCATCTCTAGGTATTAGCAACGTTAGCGTGCATTAGATCCTGCATGAACATTTAGCCGTTAAGAAGCTATGTTCATTTTGGGTACCACATAATTTGACAACCGCTTAAAAAAGGACTCGCGTCGATTCGATTGGTGCCAAGAAATGCACAAAAAACACAATGGCGGTACTTTAAAGAACATTTATAAAATCATCACAGGTGATGAATCTTGGATCTATACGTATGAGCCTGATAGTAAACAGCAATCGACTGTGTGGGTATTCCAAAATGAGCCGAAACCAACAAAAGTTGTTCGCGCTCGAAGCACATCAAAGCAAATGGTCGCCTGCTTTTCCGAAAAAACCGGTTACGTTGCAACCGGGCCTTTAGAGAGTTGTAGAACGGACAATTCCGAATGGTACACAACCATTTGTTTGCCAAAAGGTTCTGAAGAAATAAAGAAAACAAACCGAAAACGACAGATAATTCTCCACCATGACAATGCGATCTCTCACAGGTTGATTCAAATAATTGAATATTCGACCTGGCAAAACATTGAATTGATGAGCCATCCGCCGTATAGCCCTGATCTAGCACCTCGTGTTTTCTTTTTGTTCCCACGCGTGAAGAATAAACTTCGTGGTCAACGGTTTTCTACGCTCGAAGAGGCAGTTGAGGCATTCAAAACTCATATTTTGGAGATACCGCCTTAACAGTGGCAGCAATGCTTTTCGGATTGGTTTAAACGAATGCAAAAGTGCATTGATTTTCAAAGTGGATATTTTGAAAAGCAATAAAACTATTTTCGATAATAAAATTTTTTTTTTAGTTTTTTAGTGGTATATTTAATATTAATACTTAACCATTAACACATGTAAAAATTGTGATGGTATTTCCAATTTCATGTCAAAGAGCATCATACATTTTGAAAAAGCTTTAAAAATCTGTTAATGAGCCAAAAGTCATATTTAAAATATTTATAAATTACAACAAATTGTAGAATATTTAAATTTCGCTTTTAAAAAATATGAAAATATCGAAAAAAAGACTGTGAAGCTAAATTTTTTATAGATCTTGTCACAGGCGTCGTTCATTTCGTTCTTATATACCCTCCCCCTTTTATCAGGATCCCATACAAAATATCTAATTTTCATTAAGATTTTTTATTCATAATGATAAATATACGATTAAATTTCCCAACACGCTTGCGTGTTTTTGTTCGCACCATCCGTCGGCTACTTCCATATATATATTTTAAGCGTCGCGATGCGCGATATCCACTAGTGCATTTCGGAAGATCGTACTCGTTGGACTATATTTAAACTGCGATTCGACTTCGCGAACACGTGATTAAACACACAATAGCAAAAGTCAACAAAATGCAAAATTTTAATTAAACTAACTTCTGTATCTGATTTCTCTTGAGTTCTCGAACTGCGGCTTATCATTTTCGTATTTAAATTAGTGTGATTTTATTTAGAACAAATAAAGAACTTTATTCACTATATTTTTACTGAGGTAAGCCATTCCTATCGGTATTTCTTTTAGAAATTTAATTTGGAGTGCGTTGCTTGCGTAAATACAGAATTTACTTATCTAATGAAAATCTGATAAAGTGCTGTAGATTAAATATTAAAAGTTTTCTAAGTATATATGACGTCTTTATAAGCATTTCATGTACAAACATATCTTTTCACAACACATATTTATATAATTATTTTAGGAAATCTTTCTCAATTTAGAATACACATCCACGAGTGTAAATTTAATATTTTTATAAATTTCTAATAGAAAACAAAGTGTAATTAGTATTAAATATGAATGTTCGTCTTTAGAATTATTATAACTAAATTATATTTTTTATTTCAACATTATTAAATATATTTCTTTCTTAGTTGGTGCATTTTAAAAGAACTATCAATAAGAATTTTTGGCATAGAGAATACGTTCTTTCTGCCAAATGGAATATAATAAACCAGTTTATGAAATGACTTAATATCTTTTTTCTTTATGCTCGCTCTTAACCATCAGTGGTTTTCCTTAAAACCAAGTATTTTTAAACATAATTTAAAGGTATACAACAGAAAAGAAACTTAAATAGTTTAATTAATAGATGTATGACAATTGATATTGTCCAAAAAATGTTTAGGTTAATTTTACACAGTTAAAAGTAATCTAAAATTAAATACATTTTGTCATAATTAACTTTTTCATGACATAATTTGTAATATTAACAAGTGAATAATGGACTGACATCGAAAAATGAAACGTTATTTATCAACATGTAATAAGATCAATAAGCCATAACCGACCGAGTCCATCAATCATAGAACCCATTTCAACGTATAAGAATTAACATTAACTTAACTCTGTTGGAAAATCATTCAATTCTTTCTTTAAGAAATATGATATATGTACATTAACTATTGCATTATTTTTTAGTTATAACCGCCCCCTCAAAGTTTTATCTAATATGAAACTTAAAAGATTTAATTAGAATATTTTCTAGACATTAATTGATGATAGGCTTCTAGTTCATATATTCTTATATTAGACCTAACTGCAATAATTATCTCTATTAACTTAAAATTTGTTTTAATGCAATGATATTCTTATTGTTTCTATTTTGTCAATTCATACTTAGTAGAACGACTTCCAAAGGAAGGTTCCCAATCCTAAAATTAAGAGAAAATAGTAACTTTGTTGGGGAGTAGTCCACTTTAGGACATGCTCGAAACAATTTTTTTGTGCCAAAATGTTTTTTAAAAGGCGAAAACGCCCTCTAAATTATATTTTCGGTTATAGCGTGCATCACGATAATAAAATAGTTAAAATATTGGCGTTATATATCAAAGTATTTAGATAATATTGATGGAGCCTGTGGTTGATTAAGTTAATCACTGAAGGTTGATATATAACCCCTTTGCACATTAATTTTCATATTCTGTATACGTATCTCGACAACTAAGTTGTCATCAGCAGCAGATAATTAAACAGTGTCGCACCTGGCAAACTACGGCAAAAATACACGTACACTAATGTACATTTTGGCTTTCTACGGTACATATCGTGAGTGGAATTTGTTTCGTATGGATATTTTGCCGTAGTTTTCCAGGTACGACATTGTTTAATTATCTGCTGATGATGACAACTTAGTTGTCGAAGAACGTATACAGAATACGAAAATTAATGCAGAAAGGAGTTATATGATAAAAGTATTTAGCTTTTTATGGTCTATGATATATTTGAAATTTGCTTTACATTGTACTTCGAAGACCAAAAGTTTACCCAAATCTCGCCGTTTACCCAAATCTCGCCGTACTACAAAAATTGTGGTCACATAAAATAGTGCAGTTAAAAAGGTGCAAAATATATACATAATTTATTTAAAATAAAAAAAGTTTATACAGTCAATCAACAAAAAGATATTTGAATATTTCCATTTCACAAAAAGAAGTAGTTTTGAAAATATTTAGTAAAAGTATTTACTGATCAACTAATGGTGTTGGTTTGAATCCATAAAACAATGTAATTAAATTACAAATAATTATTTATAACCAATTTTTGGCTCCACAATATGCCAATTTATTTACATGTACGTTATATAGTTGGGATAAAAGTCAATACATTGATGACAAACTAACCAATTTGCATTGAAAAATCCATATAGTAGAATTCGCTGCTCTTGATGTTCAATTTGTGAAACTGTAATAATTATTCAATGTTCGCGATGCAAAAATTTTTTCTATTTCAAAACTCACTTTTGCTAGTTGTAATATATTCATTTTGGCGTGCACGTGCATATATTATATAAATAAACATTCATTTTGTCCGGCTTTTTTATGTATACATCTGTATATACAGGGTGTTTATTAAACATGCGGCAAAAATTCAAGCGGTTAATCTTTGGGACATTTTAAGATTTTTTGACCTCGGATAATTTTCGGAAAGACGTTTTATTTCGAAAATACAAGGTGGTAAAGTTTTCGAAAAGAATACTTTATTACTTATTATTATATATTTCCTAATCTACAAAAATTGCTAAAAATGACTGCCACCAGCTAAGATCATGCATACAATCTTTTCTTTATTGACTACCGAACCCTTTCAAAAATACCAGGATTATTTCTTATTGTATTGTCCCCACGATTTTTCAAATCGTTTCCATTTTCCATTACAGTAATGTATGTTAATATTTTCAAATGGCGTCTTAGGAAAAAGCCAAGGGATCTAAGTCTGGAGATCGAGAAGGTCAAAGCGAGGTACACCTCTATCAATCCAGCGATATTCATGTGTTGTGTTTAAAAACTCACAAACAAATACACTAAAATGTGTTAGTCCACCATCACCCATAAATCACTTTATATATCTCGTTATCGATGGTAAATCTTTTAGACCAAGGATTCTTCTAAAAAATATCATCTCATCGGTAAATCATCCTGGTAGAAATATCAATCCACTTAGTTAGCCACCTACATTTCTAGCGTAAATGGTTAATGAAAATTGCTGTTGGAAGCGATCTACTAGTACCACATGTGGGTTTTCATCAGCCCACACATGGTTATTACGCAAAATCTTAATTGCATTTCTTGAGAAATGTGCTTCATTTGTAAAAAGGATCAGTGCTAGTAATTGAGGATATGGATACAGCACTGTTGTTTCAAAATCTTCTAAACAGTCCTATTACTTACATTAAAAGTATTTGCCATTTTTCTGGTGGAAGTTCTTGCATCTTCCTTTACCATACTCGCCACAGTTTCTTCCAGTCCTACTGTTGTTACTATGTTTAGCCTTAATGGTCTTCCGTTACGTGAAAATGTGCCCGTTTGATGAAGATAATGAATATTTTGGAAAGTTTTCCAATCAAAAACATAATAATTGGCGAATTGTTCCCTGTACAATCGCTTAGCCTCTAACGAATTGCTATTGACTAGTCCATGTATAAAATGTATATCTCGACGTTCGCACAGCGATTCCTATTAGAGGGATTCAATAACAAAAGTTTAATTATTAAACGTAAATATGGGACATAATCGATTTTGATAGCTTTCAAAGAGAGAAAATAACAAATCACAATAGAAACGTAATCAACAACGTATGAAATCTACGGTTAAACTAATGGTGTTTTCGATATCAACACTAATCTTGTGTGACAGCAAATAATATGCGTCTTTTCTAATCGGGATGTTGTTAAAAATGAATTTCTGGACATTACTTCGATAGGCAGCGCAATACATCATAGTTTTATTTAGAGGGCATTAATAATTACACTCCAAATATTTGTCGGCTTGTATCTTTCTCTCTGAAAATCGTTCGATGACAAAAAATCTTAAAATATCCCAAGGACTAACCCTTTGAATGTTTAGTAAGTAGATCGTATATACATACTGCACTTTATATGTGTGTTTTTCTGAGTGTAGTGTCACGTTGAAGGCGGCCCTCGTCAGGACTGTCCTTCAACGCGGAGCACTTAGAAGAACATTAGAATTAATGTTGTATTTGATACACACATATTTTCTTTGAATAAATTCATTTATTTTAAATAAAATATTTTTATTATTATACATAAGTGATGCATATGTACGTAAAAAAATAATTAAATATGTATATTCATATTGTCTATGCATAGTATACGAGGTGGTGCACAAAAATAATCGGAATGGTAGCGCTGTGGGTAGGAGCATGCGCTTCTGCCGCTATGCGCGCGTGACATAACTGTTCTGCGTTCGATGTTGTCGGTTCTTTCGCCGAATAAGGTCGTATTTTGTTCAGTGCATTTTTTGTAAAAGCATTTTCATTTGCTCGTCGTCTTTTGTAATGTCGGACTTAACTGAACAGCGTACGCCTGTGAAATTTTGCTTCTGAGAAGACTGCGTAACAGTGTGCGATGAAAGAGGTCCGATTTGTGGTAGACGAGGAATGGATTTTCCACCATGACAATGCACCTGCTCACATAGTCTTACCAGTTCGCCAGTTCTTGGCTAAAAATAGCGTGACTCTTTTTCCTCAGGCTCCATACTCCCTGATCTTTCTCCGTGCGACTTTTGTTTTTTTTTTGTTTCCACAAATGAAGAGGGTCATGGACATTTAGTTTGTAATACCACTACCATAAAATACTTCTAAAAACTCCAAAGAAGTATGTAGTATTGCACTGTTTCGTTTGAAGTATCCCTGAGTTAATTTATTATCATGTAATCAGGCAATGAATTCTTGCAAAATATCTCCACGTTATCTTTCTCTAGTAATTGTTGCATTTAAAAATCTGTGATCTATTATCCATTGTGATATTGCTAATCGCCACCAGCTTTTACAGAACGCAACAAAATTTCATTAAAGTTATGAGGATTTTTAGCCGTTTAACATCTATGGGTTACGTATATTTAAAATTTCATTGTCATTTAGCCGTTTCGAGGCGAATTTTATATTTGGTCGTCAAAAGTATGTATGTCTAATATATGAGTGTAGAAAAGATAAATATTATCAAATAATTTTATTGTAATTTTCGATGCAACATACGCAAGGGTGAACCCTCGGTGTTATATATAAATACCACCATATCTGCGGAGTGGTACATTTACCAGTAATTTCGAGCAGCGTTTAACCGCAAATCAGCGTTTGCAGAGGGGGATGCCACATTCATGACATATTGTATTTGTTCTGGTTTGTTTTTTATTTTTCAATACATGTTTTGCACCGCATACTTGTGTTACCTTCAGTAGGCCAATGTGATATATTCCCTAGGCTCTAACTTTTATACCTGTAGGCACTGATGGTATACATTAAAACAACTATTAAATAATATATATATATATATATATATATATATATATATATATATATATAACACATGGATCAATAAGTCCCGAGACTAACAATGAAAACAACATTTTTTTTGCAAAATTTTTTTTTATTCATCAACATAATCACCTTTTAGGGTGATACAATGGTTCCAACGCTTTTCCAATTTTTCAATACCATGTTTATAAAAAAATTTATCATTCGCTTCAAAATAAGCTTCAGTTTCAGCGATGACCTCCTCATTTCAGCCGAATCTTTTTCCCTGGAGCATTTTTTTAAGATCAGCAAAGAGCCAGTAGTCACTGGGGGCTAAATCTGGCGAATATGGGGGGTGGGGAAGCAGATCAAAATCCAATTCGTTCAATTTTGCCATTGTTTTCATCGACTTGTGGCAGGGTGCATTGTCTTGGTGAAAAAGGATTTTTTTTCTGCATGTGCGGTCGTTTTTTTGCGATTTCCTCCTTCAAACGCACCAGTAAGTCAATATAATAATCACTGTTGATCGATTTACCTTTTTCGAGGTAGTCAATGAAAATCACGCCATGTGTATCCCAAAAAACTGACGCCAGGACTTTGCCAGCTGACTGCTGCGTTTTCGGACGTTTCGGACGGCTTTCGCCAGCTGTGCGCCACTCAGATGACTGCCGCTTCGACTCTGGAGTGTAGTGATGTATCCATGTTTCGTCCATGGTCACGTAACGACGCAAGAAATCTTTTTTGTTGCAAGTAAATAGCGATAAACAGCTTTCTGAATCATCGACTCGTTGCTGTTTTTGTTCCATCGAAAGCAATCGCGGCACCCACTTGGAAAAAAACCTTTTTCATGCTCAATTTTTCATGAAGGATAGTAAATACACTTCCATATGATATCTGTGTCATCTCAGCAATCTCACGGAGCTTCACTTTACGATCTTTCATTATAATTTTTGTCACTTCACTCACATTTTCCGGTGTAACGGCTTCCACAGGTCTACCCGAGCGTTCCGCGTCATTTGTGTCGGTACGACCACGTTTAAACTCGGCAAACCACCGACAAATCGTTGCTTTTGATGGACAAGAGTCCGGGTAACATTTTTCAATCCATTGTTTTGCTTGCGTGGTGTTTTTACCCATTAAAAAACAATGTTTTATCAGAACACGAAACTCGGTTTTTTCCATTGTTTAAACAAACTACAAAACGACTTTACTCCAACCTCGATAACTCAGCTGTTTCTGGTCCGATCGACTTAAAATTTTGACACGTTTCAAGCAAAGGTTAGTACTCTAGAAAGACGTGGTTATTGGTTTACTACGAGCGCCATCTATGGGTTAGTCTCGGGACTTATTGATCCATGTGTTATATATATATATACACACTATCACTCATAAGTGTTTGGTCACTCGCATTTAACCCGCAAATTGTAACAAAAATCAAAATTGAAATACTAATATCTTTTTATTATTTACGTACATGAAAAATATATATTTTTACATCTAAAATAAATTGTTGTATAATATATTTAACTAATTTTTAGACCCGTCTATATGACCTCCTTTATTTTTAATCACTGCAGCACACAATCGAGGCATTCTTTCGATTAATTTTCGTAATATCTCAGGGTTGATTTTATCCCATGCCTCTTACAGGTTCTTGCACATATTAACAGCAGATGTGGGGACCGATTTTCTCACCTCTCGGTCAAGTTCTTCTCACAGCAACTCGATGGGATTTAAATAGGGGCTCTGGGGAGGCCACGCCGTAACTTTTATGGTTCCCTCGTCCTTCAATTTCTGCAAATATTCCCGGCATGGTTTGGAAGTGTGTTTCGGGTCATTATCTTGTTGGAAGATAAAATTCTGATCCGAAATTTTAATTCCAGAGGGGATTGCGTTTACCTCTAATATGCGTTTATACTGTTCTTTTCTTCGGTTTTTACGAGACCGCCCACATTTGGTCCAGAAAAGCAATCCCATATCATAACTGAACCTCCATCGTGCTTAACAGTAGGGGCTATGCATTCTTCCCGGAAACGCTCGTCCACAGACCTCTACACGTAAACACGTCTCCGTGAACCGAAAATCTCGAATTTGTATTCATTGGGCCACATTACTTTATTCGTCTTCTATTGTCCAATTTTGGTGATCGCGTGCCCACTTTAAACGTTTTTGCTTGTTTTACTTGCATAGAAACGGCTTCCGCATCGCAATTTGTCCATGAAGACCGGCTTCTTTTAATCGCCGTTTAACTGTGGAAACACTTATGGGTTTTCGACGAACAGTATTCATTTCTGCTGTGATTTCTGGGGCTGTTTTTCGTCTATTTCTCTTGCTTGTTATCGCCATTGCAAGATCTTCTGCTGTGGTTTTGCCCTTGGTCTGGCTTTTCGAGTTCTGTCCAACACATTTCCACATTCGCGGTGTTTTTTAATGATATAACTCAAGGTGGACTGATTTAATTTAAGTTCTGTGGTAATTTTGCGGTTGCTTTTTCCAGTTTTATGGTATGCGATTATAAACGATCATGTTTCTACACTCAATTCTTTCCGTTTAGGCATTTCTAACCGATTTAACTTCTTCGAAACACGTGATGTAATCACTATGAGCACCTCACAAAAACTAACTGCAATTTTGCCAAAATTCCCATGTATAAATACTTAATAGGTTACAATAACACTACCTTAAAATAAAATCATAATAATCGAAAATTTCCAAGAATTGAGATATCTAATCCCTTAAATGCAATTATTCTACCTGGAGTTTTATGAAGGTATTATCATTCATTTTGAATAATAGGGTAATCGCATAATTATTTTTGAATAAGCTTTTATAGATTTTAATGTTTACTATGAAACTATTTCTTACTACAGAAATAAATTTTATAATTACAACTTTTCTATAGAAACTGTAAAGAAACAAGACCAAATACTTATGAGCGGTAGTGTATATATATATAAGTACATATATATGTACATATGTACCGTGGAATATTTTTCTTCCATTACAAGATGTATACAATGTCAACAACACTAACTGTAATCTAACTATAATAATATAATTAATTAGCATTTAATAAATTTTTAAATAACTTCTCAGTAATGTACACTTGCTGAAATTTTTAAGTTAGAATTTATCCCACTATCAAACTTGAGCTAATGTAAAAGAGAGATTGTAAGCATTACACACCAATAGATATAGTAATTTATTGGGTAAGTCTTTTCAAAAACCTAAATGTATACCAATCGAAAGGGTAATTGATGTATTGGGAACCCTGTAAAAAATCAATTGAATTTAATTGGATTGTAGTTATATGGTTTTGTTAAAATTACCTGTTTGTGCTGACAATTTCAGATTTTTTTCAACTTCGTTCATCATGAGCTTGGATCTCGTCATCAAAGTCCGCTGTTAATTAAATAGGTCTATTTGTTGTTAATGCAACATTTGACATTGCAAAATTCGCTGATTGTATTGACCGAACATATCGTAATCGATATTTACATTAAAAATTGCAATATACTTAGCTACATATTGCTGTGATATGTACTATGAAATATTGAATGAATTTTTAATATTGAATATATATTATTATATATTGGATATGACTATTCGCTCATCGCACAATATTCAGTTTTGATTAAGACTATTTTTAGTTGGATTTCTTTAAAATGTTAATAGGGTCGAGCTACGGTTCTTTGTAGTCAACTAGATCTAGTATCCGATCAACATAACAGTTTAATAAATAAAACAAGAAATTATTCTTACAAACTATGCTCTATTAAATCAATCAATATGAATATATATATAATATAATATAATATAATATAATATAATATAATATAATATAATAAAATATATGAATAATCTATGAAATGTTTAAATAGCTTACTAACAGGTTACATTAAATAGAATTATATGAAGAAGCGACATTGAATAGTGGCTAACAACGCTTTAAAATGATGTAGTCTTAACTTAGGCTAAATTAGAAATATCTTAGTTTTCGAAAAACTTTAAATCATAAATTTCTGGATTATAATGGTATAGTTAAAATAGCAAAAAAACTTAAATGTACATGTAATAAATTATCTCCTCCATAGTCATCGTCGGCTTAATTCAAATTTTTAATTTCTTATCTGTCTATAAGACCAAAAAAAAATAGATTACTTTAAATACACCCGTTTAGTACACATATGGTGATCACCAATATAATAGTGCACGATCACAATCAAATGTTAACAATGTTTGCAAAAGAAACTTTTTAATCGAACCACTTAATTTTAATACATCCATTGTACACACATGGTACTTATCCACCTAATAGTGTACGTTCATAACTGAACGTTTAATGAAATCATATAATTAAATTTAAGTCAATCAAAGCCAGACAAGAAATTAATTTAAAAAATAAATTAAAAATTTTATAGTGAAATTAAGTTAACAAAAATATTTTAAAAAGCGTTTAGTACATCTATGGGCTTCTAATATGTCACAACAATACAGTTAAAAGAACACAATTTTATGTACACACATATTTATACATTTTTTTTATACATCTTTTAGTTTTAAAAGTCAAGTGAATTGTCTCGCCTTCGACTAATGCTGCCACTTTTATACATGCAGAAAGACTTGCTGGTGTTGCTTGCCCGCATCCAGTGCTATTATTCTTGATGTAGACTGTTTTTATTAGCCATGTCATCGTTTTTCAATGTTCCTTTTCAAAATGTTTTCACTTTAATTTCTAAATTCATTACGTATTAAATTTACTTGTTTAAACTTAACTTTTACACTAAATTCCCATTTTTCACAGTATTAAATAAAATTTTAGAAAGTACTATTGATATCTGTCGTACATTTCTCGGCATATACAAAATAGCCTACCTTCTCAAAAGTTATGCTCTATATTTTCGACAATCCCTAAAATGTCATATAAGGTTAAATCTAAGTCCAATGGAAAGTTAAATTTAGTACAACAATAATAATAATAATTTTTTATTTACCATTTCAGTATGCAGTACAACAGTGATTGTCATCGCACTTTTATTTTCATCTTTGTAAAAATAGAGACAAATTCCCATTAGAGCAACGTTTAAAATGAAAGTACGCACCATATTGTCCTTTGGGCTATGTAACGATTGTTAACGATGTTTCCGTAGATTTTTCGAATTCCAATAACGACTACTTGTTCATTTGCATAATCACATAAAATGGAAAAGAGTCTCATCAGACGAGTTGTGAATATCGATTTCGTTCTGCAACATGATTTTGGCCAATAAAGACGAACTGTTAATTTTAGTACCAGGCCAATCTGAATTTTGTACGGATGAAAATTAAGATCATTTTGCAAAATTCTTGTAAAGAACTCCTAGACAACGCTTAGCACTGTTTAAGAACTGAACATTTTGGAATACTTCTATAGTTGTTCTAACGTGATCAATGTTTTCGGCGTTTGTAACATTTTCATTTGTTCTAATATGTTTGAATTTTTGGCTGAACCCGATTCTTCAAATTTACGTACCCAGTCTTTTTTGGCATGAGGGAACTTTACCTTCATGAGAAATATTTAAATTAATTCGGAATTGCAATGAAACAGTAATTATTTTTGTTCAGCGATTTAATAGCAAAAGCACGATCTTTACAGAACCACTGTTCCACGTTTACTAAATGGTGTATACTGATAAATCATTTGCCAATAAAAATCACAACCAACTGTCCATAACATAAGATCAAAACTTCTAGTTTTCGTAGATCACCTAATATAAATAAACAATATTTGTTAAGTTACTTTTTTTTAGAAAAAAGTATATACCACTGACTTTTACAGTTTTTGATTTAGAGTAATACGAGGGTGGTCCCAAAAGTACCCGACCTAACAAAGAAAACACAAAAATTTTGGAAAGATAGATATTTATTTTTCAACATAATCTCCTTTCAGCTCTATACACTTTTTCCAGCGATGTTCAATAAGCTCGATACCCTTTTTATATAGCTGTCTCGCTCCTCAAAATAGACATTAACTGCTGACATCACTTCTTCGTAGTTGGAAAATCTTTGACAATAGAGCCATTTTTACAAGTTCGGGAACAGAAAATAATGCGAGGGGGCTAAATCTGGCCAATAGGGTGCATGAGGTAGCAATTCAAACTTTAATTCATTAATTTTGGCCAATACAATAACGGATTTGTTAGCTGGTGCATTGTCTTGATGAAACAACACTTTCTTCTTAGCCAAATGCGGCCGTTTTTGCTTGATTTCTTCGCTCAAACGTTGCAATAAGTTCGTATAGTAGTCACCGTTGAAACTTTTTCCTTTTTCAAGATAGTTAATGAAAATTATTCCACGCGCATCCCAAAAAGCCAATGCCATGACTTTGCCTGCAGATGAAGCGCTCTTCGCCTTCTTTGGAGCCGGTTCTCCCTTGCGAGTCAATTGTTTTGATTGTTCTTTTGTCTCGAGTGTGAAGTGATGTTTCATCCAAGGTTATGAAAGGGCGCAAAAATTCTGCTTTGTTGCTGTGAAACTTCGCTGAACACTTAATTGAAACATCTTCACAACACTGTTTTTGCTCAGGTGTGAGCAAACGCGCACCCATCTTGTACACAGCTTTCTCATATCCAAATTTTCAGATAATATGCGATGTACCGCACTTTTTGAAATGCTTACTATTTCTGCTAGCTCGCGCACTTTCAGTCGACGATCATCCGGTACCGCTTTGTGGATTTTCTTCGCCATTTCTGGAGTCGTCACCTCATTTGGTCGACCACTGCGATGCTACCCAATATTTCACTGTTGTGAACGAAGGATCAGACTCACCTAGAGTAGCATACAGTTCAGCTTTTATATTGATTGGTCTGAGGTCTTTCAAAGAAAAGTATTGTATCACGTAACGATGACCAATTTCCTCCATTTTCACAAATTCACTGAAAACGTTCACTATTGATGGCTGCCAAACAAATACTAAACAACGTGGCATCTTCAAACTTGAAAAATATGTTTTATAGATTGTGTACTTTCTAATACAGTGATATTTTTCAAACAACTATCGCTATCTCTAGGTCAGGCCGTGTACTTATGGGACCACCCTCGTATAGTAAGTATGTAAACGATTATTTAATTGTAAACATTAGAGAGTATAGATTAGAAGTGTTTTTAAAGACTTATGGCAATTAAAGTACTGTCTATCGTCTGTGCTTAAACACGCAACACTCTTCTAATAGTACTTCCCTTTTTTAAACTTTTTGTATAATATATTATTAGTACATTAATATTAAACAGAGTAAATTACACAGACTTTAAATTATGCAATAAATTATCCCTAGTTTAGAGAGAAATTCTGAAATAGTAGCATTTAAAAAATTCGAAAACTAATTTAACTTGTAATATTTGCCTATTTTATATGCAATTTATTTTTCATCCTCTTAATGCTTTATTTAATCTATTCAAACACACTCACACTCGTGCTTTATATACAAATATATTTATAATTTTATTTCTACGTTTATTCTGATATTTATCCGAATTTTGTAACAAGAACTGTGATATTCGAAAATAAGAGAGTATGAGTATGAACTATGAATACAAACTGGATCTTCTTCGTAGTTTGGGTGTATATCATGCAAATGACTATTTTAAACTGCATAGCGTACACGTACCCGTTCAATGGCAAATTTACATATTCGATATTTTATTAACTTTACGAATACTAACTTTCAATTGCTGAGTGCTCTGCGTATACTTTTCCTTTTGGATGTCTTCACAGAAAGAAGTTTGGCGCCGTTAAATTGGACGATCTTAATAGTAACATGTAAGAACTAGAAAAAGGTTACCGGCGGGAAATAGTTTCAGTGTTTTCCCGTTTCTTGTCAGCATCGTGTTAAAATATAGTAAGAGGAAGTTTTAAAAATCGCTTTTACGAAAGTAAACTTCTAAAATTGTCAACAGAAAACATTTACGACACCTTTTCTCTTGGATACGAACAATTAGGCATAGTGAAATGAAAATATACATAGTCTGTCGCAGAGAAAAGCGAACTTTTTTAAAATAAAAAAAAAGCTTATTACTATTTTGGTAAAATTTATTTATTTGATTCAAAGTAGTCGCGCCTTCGGCTTCAATACAACGTTTTGCACGCTCAATTGACATGTCGAATGAATTTTTAAGTTCATCTTTAGAGATGTCCTTCAAGATCGCTATCGACGCCTCTTTAATTGCTTCGACGTCGGCATAAGGCTGTCCCTCTCATCGGCAAATGTAGTTTGGAGAACAGATAGAAATCACAGGGGGCTAAATCCCGTGTACATGTAATCAATATTAATCTTTTTTCGAATACAAATTAGCTATTCAAACTGACGCCAGTCAATCAAGAGAACCGAACAAGGTATATGCTGAGCCCGAAGAACGATAACTGACTGACGGTCCGCGTCTATAACATTTACTAAACCCTCTACACTTCTTCAAAGCACGTGCTGCAGACCGAACACTCGCAGTTCCAACTTTAACCATGAACAAACTTCTTCCATTCTTTTCTGTTTCTTAGTTATTGTGCTTTTATCCATCCTTTGTTCTTTTTCTGCAATATTCTCGTTACTGCATTGTCCCACATATACATACATAACATAATATTTCCAAAATGTAGAGGCTTGGAACAGTTACAAATGAAATATTGTTGGTGTGGCCCAGTACTACTACCACCGTACACGATATTTGCTTTTACGACAAAAATATGTCACACAGTAATGTTGAGGACCACCAAAATACATCATACGAAAGTCTAAATTAAACAGGGAGTAAATAATCAAACGATAAGATATATTTTCAGTTTATTATCAAGTAACATGCCAAATTAAATCTTCTTTATTAAGATATCACAGTAATTTTTCCAACTTAGATGTTTGACCAAAAATAAGCACAGAAACTTTGCATTACTACGTTATTAAGATTAATATTAAGATCTTGATTGAGATGTGTGGAAATAGACGATATTTCTCTTGTTTATATCCAAATGAAGACCGTTACTATACAACTAATGACTAAAGTGTGTTAGGACACAAATTATTCCTTTTTCAACCCTGGAAATGCTGGGTTTGTTACTATAACTAAGGTTTCAGCCACGTATAGATATAAAGAATTGTCTACAAAATTCACTATGTCATTAATAAATAAAGTAAATAAAATTTGACGAAGAATAGATCCTTGTGTAACGCCTATTTTAAGAGAAGACTTGAATGGTTTCATCAAATTAGTGGATTTGAAAGCAATCTAACAAATTCCACAATAACGAAGACATGTAACATTGAATCTGGATCACCCAGTAGATGTATAACTACATATAATAAAATACAATCATTTTTTCTTGATAAGTGTAGACCAAGTTAGTTTTAAGAGTTTTAAGTTATATTAAAACCTAGTTTTCAGTTAGTTTTTACTATCTCGTTTAATTATTAAGGAGTTATTCTTTAAATATTTAATTACATTACGTGGGGAAGAAGCTTCCTATTATTTCTTATTTAGATTTCGCTGTGATATCAGTTCACCTTTTGTGGGAAATTTAATAAAACATTAGTCATTATTTCTTGAACACAACCTTATAGAAATCTGTTTATTCAATAGTAATTACTAATTACATTAAAGAAGAAAAGATAAAAGATACCGCGAAGAAGCAGCTCAAAGTTTACTAAAGTTTAGAATTCTAATATGTAACTCTGCGGCGAAACAGCTTGGGGTTAAAGCAGGATAAATATGGTGTTCTGCTTGACATTTATTGAAGTAAATGTTTGGAAATGACAGCGGCAAATGAGAATAAATAGCCCATTGTGAACGATAACACAGTAAACAACTTCCCATAAAATCAAATATTAACAACAATGTGGAAGGTGTGCGTAATACTTACGAAAAATGAAGTGTAAGATAATTCAAAATATTCATTAAGATTATTAGCGTATAATATGTTTACAAATGTTTGCGCAAGGTTTGTATTTGCTGAACAAGAAAATTAAAAACAGGTAAACATAGATGAAATGCTTTTAGAGAAGCTGCTCCTCTTTTTATTTAGATTAATTTTATGCGCTTTTACATTCAGTTATTGCATTTTATCAATTGTAAAATAATGCATAAATACCACCTTACATTTTTTCAAATTTAAACACTTTCTCTTTACAGTCATATTTTTTGAAAGCGTTTTCTTTGTATATAATTATTCAAAGATAAAATGAAGTGGCTAGACAATGGGTACAAGTTAGGGAAATAGAAAGGGTAAACATGTTTCGCTACCAATTCTTCTATTTATCTTTGGCACTTAAGGGAGTGTTAACTTCCAAAAAGGAAATTCGATTCAATAAATATAGCTGTTTTAGTTTGAATTTGTCATATTATTTATAATTATAAGGCTGTAAGGGATTTAGCAGGTAATAAACCAAATAAAAACCCTTTTATTCGGCCTTTTCAGTATAGATATGCGCAAGGATAAGATCGGTTAAATATTTGCAGCATCAGTTACAGTCATGTGCACGCAAATAGCAGTGGTCTTAAATTTGCTTAAATATCAATTTATACGTTAAATAAGAGAAGTTCAAGTTTAACGAACTCTTTATTCCAGCATGTTACATAACTGTAACAATAAATAAATACGTTTCTTAATACCAAAGAGGAAATAAAATTGTTTGTATTCTAGGATAAATAAAATAATTGTGCATTAAAATAGCAGTCATGTCAAAATACTAATCAAATATACATTACTTAGTTAATTGGATTGAAACACTCTAATATTTTTAATATTTTGTTGCTTGACCTCTGTTGTTTATCACTTTTTGACACCTGTGGGGCAACGAGCTCACTGGTTGGGTTGGGTCTTTGTTGAAATTGATGCCATTCGACTTGGCATGTTCTCCACAGATCGTCAATATTTTACGGCTTAGCAGCAAACACTGCCTTTTTCACCTCTATCCATAAATTTTCAATGGGGTTTAAGTCTGACAGTTGCACCGGCTAACCCAAAATGCGAACGTTGTTATCTCGAAACCATCTTTTCGCTTTATGAGAAACATGTTTCGGAAACATGCTATCTAAGTGGCATTCATTCCTCTGCATATGGTAGAAACACAGTTTATAATATATTCACATAGACATCAGCATTCATTCTGCTTTCAATCTTGCGTAAAGGGCCTACACCATACCCTCAGCGTGATGCTTGAGCTTATGAATTCTACCGTGTTTTTTTTTTGGTGTATTGAGATTGAAATGCTGTCAATAGTGGTCTTCATACGTGTTGTTGATATGCACCGGAATTAAATGAAACTGCGGATCACAGTATATTACGTTACTTTTTTTCGTCCCATTTTACGTGTTTATGAGCAAACTCCAAGATTCTTTGTATTTGTCTTTTATTTAACGATGGTACCTTCCTAGGCCTTCTTGCAAGCGACTTTCCTTGAATCAGTCTTCGTCTGTTAGTAGAGGTGCTTATAAAGGTGTAATTCATTTTTAATTGCAGTTGAAGTTACGAACGGTGTCTTCTTTGAAAAAGTTATAACGTTTCTTTCTTCTCTAGGGCTAGTTTACCTTTTTCCAAGAAGATTGTCTTTCACTTTTCTCCAGTTCTTAGCGTTCGCAATCATTTTCGTAGAACATAAGAGCGTATTTTGTATAAACTTGTAGCTTTTGCCTCTATTAAGTTGATCGAGTATAATTTTCCGACGAACAATGTTTTACTCGTCCCATATTACAACAGAAATGGATGATTGAAAGATTATTAAATTAGTCTGCAACAGACAGAACTTTATACGTCTGCGTTTACTGTCGCCAGCTATGGTATTGCTATTTTAATGCATAGGCAAATAACAGCGCATGACGAGAAAACTCAGTAGTTCCCTCTCATATTCGGTATTTTACCGGAAACTATGCATGTGTATAGCCAGGGATTTTAAATAATTTCAATATAGCTGCATCAGAATTGTCCGTTGTAAATGCTATTTATAAGCATTAATTTAGCTTTGCTATTTTCGTGCACATGACTGTATATTTCAACAGTTTCTTCATGTAACCGTGTTCGTGGTGATGAATACATGTTTTTATAAGCAAAGAACGACCGTTAGACTTCTAAATCGAATAAATATTTGCATAATTAAAACAACTTATGTTAATACTTGAACGGATCTCTAGGCCCACTATCACCAAATATTTGTTTTAATCTGGTAAAATCTGAATCTTTTATTAACACTGTTAACGAATGATAATAAATAAATAAATCATCTCTTCCTTGTTTACATGCAGGATATTAATTTTTTGGTTTAAAAACATTCAATGTTTTTCTTCAGTGGGTGACTCAAATATGAGTGGAGATTTTTATGTAAAATATCTAATCGTGATAATAATAACGTATGACGATGATGCTTGAACGACAACTAGTATCTACTTCAGTAAGTATTCTAATTAGGAGATGTTAGATTTGAAAGGTTTTTATACTTTTCAGTAAGTTTCCATAATGACAAATGAGTGATTTAAAATTTGAACACAGAGGGGTTATAAAATTTTTAACTGCAAAGACAAATAGCCCAGAAATGATTTATAAACGAATACTTGCGAGTTATGGTGAAAATAATTTCGGTAAAGTCGCGAATCCATTGAAGATGATGACACCACTTGAGACAGGAACACCTGAAGCAATAAAGAAAATTGAAGGTTTGATGCTGTTATTGCAAAGGAAGTTCAAATATGAGAGACACAGCAATTTTACAAGAAAATTTAGGGACGAAAGTGTCAGCGGAATGAATGCCCATATTTTAATACCAAAACAAAAACTTAGGTAACAAGGTTTCCAGGATAATTTAGATATAAAATTGTAACTGGTGATGAGACCTGATTATATAAAGAGGACTCTACAATGAAATTTGAGTCAATTCATAGAATGCATAAAGGATATCCACCGTCAAAAAAAAGGAAAATGCAGTGTTCCCAATGACAACGATATTTTTGGGACTGTGAGAGGATTCATTTAGTTAGGTGCTCTTTATTAAGGGACTATTAAAAAACTTAAAGCGATAATCCAAACGAGGACCACAAAATTTTGGTGAAAAATGACAATCGCGCAAGATATAAAGCGCGAATAGTTCAACAGGTCTTCGAGGAGATGAGATATCAACTCTACTACCCGAATCAAGCACTCCACTATCTTTACCACAAGTTCTTAAATTTGAAGACAATTATAATGATGACCCTAAAACTGCTATTAATGATTACTTTGAGAAGTTAACCTAAATAAAGTGTTCTTTCAAGGGATCACGTTATTGCTGAAACGTTGGAATAAGTGCGCAGATAGATTTATGGAGAAAAGCATTTTTTTCATTACCTTTTGTCTCTTCTTTCTTGTGTAGATAGATTACACAAGAATCTCTTCTCGTAGATCCTCGCATTGGAAGTTTTCACGGTCACGGGAATCATAATGTGCGAAGCATTCCATTGCACTGTGGTTCTGCGTTGTAAGAGAAGCGGCTACAATTAGTAAATGTTGTGATACGGCAAGGGCTGTAGCACTACATGTAACATATGGGGAGTCATTTGCGCATCCGTCCTATAATTTGAGAGCCAGAGGTGAAACAAGTGCATTCTAGTGAATGAACACTTGTGAATATTGTTATAAAGGATATATATAATTACAAATGTTTCATTTTAGCCGGTTTGTAGACACAGTCTACGGGTACCCTACGACGGCGTATAAGTCATATAAAAAGCACAGAGGACATTTGTGTACAATAGTACTTTATGATTTTCATACTAGAGACTATAAGTTTTATATTCGTATATATATACATATTATAATTACTTTTCGGTATATAACAAAGGAACTATTAACTTTTGTCAACTGATAATGAAACGACCTCTTCTTATACATGGTTCGTTCCAGTTTTAAACTCCTTATAATTTTTTACTTCATATACTAAATATTTTTGTTCTTAATGAAATGTATGGACGATTTCATGAAGTAAATGTTAGTTTTAGTTTATATAGCAACAATTACTAGTGAGTCAACTACTTAACTAATTTATAAAATGTAACTAGTTAAGAGGTAGTTCAAAATGCAGGGTTTATACAATATATTGCGACGTGTTGATGCAATTTATATACGCACATTATTCAAATTGAAAACTGTCAAAGGTAATAGCCACAAGTGGCTGCGCTTGCTAGAGATTTCATAAATTATTAACACATTTTATAAGTTTGCGTCGCTTTTAGTCTAAGTTCAAGATATAATTTGGTAGTTGAATTTGATGGAGCCTGTGGTTGATTGACTTGATCAATAAGGTTGATATATAACCCCTTTCCACAATTAACTATTTGTAAATTCTGTATACGCATTTCGACAACCAAGTTGTCATCATCAGCAGATAATTTCAAAGTGTCGCACCTGGTAAAACACGGCGAAAAAATTGTACGAAACAATAACCTCCGTACGCGATCCGCACCGTTGAAAACCAAGATGTGCACTGTGTCTGTTTCACAAGATTTTTAAAAAATACTTTTACTTAAACTAACATGCACTACATTGAAAAAGGTTATTATGGTCAAGAAGTGTCTGTGTGATTTATGTGTGTTTTATGATATTGTTCCTCTTGTCTTTCAGTAGAGAGAGGAGAGGGGTTTGCAGAGGGCCGGCGTCATTAACGTTTACCACATGGCTTAAATTCTTTAAGATGTGCATGCTTTCATACGCGTCCAGTTCGCGATAATTGTACACGTTCTTTATCAAATGTAAACAATCCATATTAACACTGTGGTTATTTTCTAATACATGTCTCGCTATACCCGATTTTTCCGGTCGGTTGAATTTTATGTGCGAAAGGTGTTCTTTATACCTGGTTTCGATCGATCTTTTAGTTTGGCCGATGTATTGTCTATTGCACTCTAAACATTCAATTCGGTAGATTCCCGATTTTTTATTCTCTTCAATTTTGTCTTTTGCATTTCCTAACAGCATTTTAAGGGTATTATTGGGGCGGGAACATACTTTAAACCCGTGATCTTTAAAAATACTATTCAGATTTTTTGTCACACGATGGAAAGGTAAACAAACAAAATGCTTTTCCCGATTGCTCTGTGGTGAAAGACATGTGGTGTCACGGATTGTTTTTCTTATGTTGGCCTTTCTAATTAATCCATTGATTATTTCCGAATCGAAACCGTTGTATACCGCGATATTCTTAATGAGGTTCAATTCTCTTTCATATCTTACTTTTGTTAGTGGGAAATTGATCAAACGATTAATCAGAAAATTGAATGAAGCCATCTTCTGTTGCATGCTGTGATTTGAGTGAGCCGTAATGAATCTATTGACATTGGTTTCTTTTCGGAAAATATCAATTTCTTCTTTCACCACAGAGCAATCGGGAAAAGCATTTTGTTTGTTTACCTTTCCATCGTGTGACAAAAAATCTGAATAGTATTTTTAAAGATCACGGGTTTAAAGTATGTTCCCGCCCCAATAATACCCTTAAAATGCTGTTAGGAAATGCAAAAGACAAAATTGAAGAGAATAAAAAATCGGGAATCTACCGAATTGAATGTTTAGAGTGCAATAGACAATACATCGGCCAAACTAAAAGATCGATCGAAACCAGGTATAAAGAACACCTTTCGCACATAAAATTCAACCGACCGGAAAAATCGGGTATAGCGAGACATGTATTAGAAAATAACCACAGTGTTAATATGGATTGTTTACATTTGATAAAGAACGTGTACAATTATCGCGAACTGGACGCGTATGAAAGCATGCACATCTTAAAGAATTTAAGCCATGTGGTAAACGTTAATGACGCCGGCCCTCTGCAAACCCCTCTCTTCTCTCTACTGAAAGACAAGAGGAACAATATCATAAAACACACATAAATCACACAGACACTTCTTGACCATAATAACCTTTTTCAATGTAGTGCATGTTAGTTTAAGTAAAAGTATTTTTTAAAAATCTTGTGAAACAGACACAGTGCACATCTTGGTTTTCAACGGTGCGGATCGCGTACGGAGGTTATTGTTTCGTACAATTTTTTCGCCGTGTTTTACCAGGTGCGACACTTTGAAATTATCTGCTGATGATGACAACTTGGTTGTCGAAATGCGTATACAGAATTTACAAATAGTTAATTGTGGAAAGGGGTTATATATCAACCTTATTGATCAATATAATTTGGTATTGATTCGTTACTACATTGCACTTTCGCAACACTTATGTGTAATTGTTTAAATTGTTTACACCTTGTATACAAGCATTAGGATGTCTTTGCTTTCTTTGAAGAAGAGCTGCTGATGTAATCTTTTAATTGTTGAACCGTTGTTATTCATTAGCATGGTGGTAAGCCAGGTTTTATCATTGCAATAAATCTTTGCCAAAAATCAGCTTAGTATTAATATATAATTTCAAATTATTACTTAAATTTTGCATTTTTTCATGTTTTTGATTATAATTCAAGATTCGCTAACACTAATTTAATTAGAAAATACATAAAACTAAGGAATAAATAACATTTTGTCTAAATTGCACCCTATATTATATATTAACTATGACTAGTTTCAACTGTTAGAATATTAACGAAATTGTGTGTGAAAAGTGTGAAATTTAGACAGTGTTTTATTTATTTCTTAGTTTTATTTGTACCTTAGTGTAATGGAATTTCTCAAAGTAACGACCTCAACAGTCAACTATTAAGTTAATTAATCACTTCCGTAGCTTTCGATGGTTCTACTTACACATGATCCTAGATAATCATAATACCTCGTTTAATTTGTGTAACTCAGCAACAAATTGTGGCTTTCGAAGGGTCGTTATCATTCAAACTTTGCTGCATCAGCCAAAACTTTAGATATGCATACACCTTTAAAAATAAGTAATGAACTACGAAGTTTGTGTATTTTAGAATTTTCTATTTTCCAAGATTGAAGTGTTGTAGGGCATAGGAAATGGTTACTTAGCTATTTTACGGAATTTGCTACTTAGTTTCTTTCTTGATATCTTTTACAATAGGTGTATAGGTGATGGTTCTTTTTAATTTCTTCCTATTCTTCGTTTTTTTTATTTGAGTCGTTCTCATTTCTTTTCTTTTCAATATTACCGCTTTTTCACCATTCAATTTTATTTTAAATGTATTAGAAACACTATTACGTAATTTTGTATGCGTTATTTATTATTATTTATATATTCTTAACTACTTATTTGCTATGTAGGTAATAAGATGATTCGTTATACATTATTTAAACTTACGTTATTAATACTGGTTTCTCTCTATATATACAGGCTGTTTCAAAAAGAATATACGTATTTCGAATGCATATATTTATTAAACTTTGAGACATACGAATATGCAACTACACACATACAATATTTACGAACCTCTCAAGTTCATATTACATAGGTTCAATATATCCTCCATCAGCGACACAAATAATATCAAATCGATACTCAAATTCCTCCCATACTCGGGCAAGCATGTCCCTCGTCACCGATGTTATGGCAGTACGGATCTAGTTCTTCAACTCTTCCAGGTTCTGTGGGAGTGGTGGTACATAAACGTTGTCTTTAACGAAACCCCACAGGAAGAAGTCAGAGAGCGTCAAAACCGGTGACCGTGGAGCCCAGCTGAGACGTGCTATCATGAATCTCGTTACAAAATGCCACACGTTTCCGTTTGTTATCAGGACCCAGAGCTTGTAACAATTGTAACTTGTACGGCTTCATAACCAACAGACGTCTCAAAACTATCCAAATTGTTGTTGTAGGCAATTGTAACTCCCGACTGGCACGACGAGTTGATTTTGAAGGATTTAGTTGGAAAGCAGTTTGAATTCGTGCAACATTTTCTTCAGAAACACGAGGGCGGCCAGGACTCTCCTTTACATATACAACCTGCATCTATAAACTATCGATACCATCTGCGAATATTCCACCCATTCGGATGATCAATTTGGTAGCTCAGCCTGAAACGTCTTTGCACTGTAATCACGGAATTGCACTTCATAAACTCGAGAACACAAAATGATTTCTGCTGCAGTGTAGTCATTTTAAACATATGACGGCTACCAAGAAACAGAAGACAACTGACATCTAGCCACTATTAAATAAACTAGACTATGTATTCGTTTCCCCAATAGGCGAGCCGAGGCGCAGCGATCGATAGTTTGAACAAAATAATACTTCGTAATACGTATATTCTTTTTGAAACACGCTGTATATTCAACTAACACGAAATTTCTAATATTCCTCCAGTCTCAAAAGGCTCCCTTTTAGAAACAAGTAGAATACAAATCAGTAAAAGTAGTAACTAAAAAATGAAGAAAAGGTTTGCTTCTAAGCCATGTTGCGGCTTATATTCTAATATTGCCGTGCAGAAACCCTAACAATGCCATCTTTCGAGTCTGCGTTTTCCTCATTTTCCATAAAAATAGTGGAAGACTGTCTTGTTTGGTGAATACAAACATACTCTTCATCAAATTATCTTTACCTATCTACCATTTGACTCGTCTGTGTATGTCGTACATTTTGAAATCGGAAAAGTCTATTTTCTGGTGTGTCCAAAAGAGATGCCTTCTGGTGATGATGTTAAACTTCTGTCGGTTAGGAAGCGGGAAGGAAATTGAATATTAAAGGAGTTGAAAAAGGTGAATTTAGTATGGTTTCTATTTGACACAAAAGTATATTAAAGTCTATACTTAAAAATTAAAAATGTACTTCTATAATTTTTAAATCAAATACCAGAAATTCACCAAATTTCGCTTGCCACTTTAAAAAAAAATTGGATTATAATAATAATAGTTTTTTTTGAAAAGTGGTAGTTGAATCTCAATTCCTTATATTTATTTAGAAAGTTCAAAATTCTTTATTAAAACGAGGAACAAGAATACTGTGATAATTTACATATGTCGTGCCTCATGGAAATTCAGACGCGTAGACGTTTCGATGAGATCTTCCTCGCTTTTGAAGTGTTCAAATACGCTTTTATTCTGAATTGAGGGTTTGCGAGTGTTACTGATTATACATGGTACATGATGAAAAATTCTTCATATTCTCGCTGTAATTATCAAATGATTCTGGGCAGAATTATTCTCACCGTTTCTGTGCTATCATTGGCATCTTCTATTAGATCAGCTAACAATTTGATTATGATAAGCTACTATCTGCGGTCTTTTATGTGTCTTGTTTATATTACGCCTTGATTTGGTGTTGTCAGGAAGAGCCATTGTTTTGTTCGCTCTTCGTCAGGCATTTTTTTAGCAATTTCAATGAGATTTCCCTCACTCAGTTGTGTTTGATACCGATTATATATTGGGTTGGCAACTAAGTATTTTCGGTTTTGTAGTATAAAATAACACACTTTTTTTTAAATAAAGAATAGTTTTTAATCAATTATATATTTTCCATTTTGCTCAATGACCTTTTGGCATCTTTCTTTCAGCTGCATGATTCCGCGCTCATAAAATTTCTGGTCCTTATCAGCAAAAAACTGAACCAGGTGCGAGTGAAGGTCATCGTCATTTGTGAAAGTTTTACCATTCAAAGAATTCTGCAAACTTCAAAATAAATGGTAATCAGATGGTGCTAGATCAGGGCTGTATGGAGGATGTGGCATCACTTCCCAGCCAAGCTCCAATAGTTTCCCACGAGTTGCCAAAGATGTGTGAGGCCTTGCATTATCTTGGTGGAAAACTACACCTTTCCGATTTGACAATTCTGGCCGTTTTTCTTTGATTGCTTCATCCAGTTTTATTAATTGTTGACAGTAAACATCAGAATTGATCGTTTGGTTCCTTGGAAGCAGCTCAAAAAAAAACAACACCTTTGTAATCCCACTAAACTGACAGCATGATCTTTTTTGGATGCAATTCAGCTTTCGATGTGGTTTGAGATGGTTTATCGTGTTTGCTCCATGTTCGTTTTCGAACTATGTTACTGTACAGGACCCATTTTTCATCACCAGTGATGATTCTTTTTAGGGACGGTTTCATTTTGTCTAAGGTGCATATCGCAAAAGTTGATTCTTTGTGTTAAATGAATTTCTTTCAATTCGTGAGGTACCCAAATATCAAGCTTCTTAATTAGCCCAAGACATTTTAAATGTTTTTCAATTATTGTGTGCGATACATGTAGCCTCTCCGCAACCTCTCGAACAGTTATATGACGATCCTCTTCAATTATGACTTTGATTTGGTCATCATCAACTTCAGTAGGCCGACCAGAACGTTGCTCATCTTTGAGGGAAAAATCTCCAGAACGGAATTTTTTATACCAATTCTGCAGCAGCTTTTTTTCCTTTATGGAAATAAAATAGTAAAATATGCTGAAAATGTTCGTTTCTGCACTCCATTTAAAATTAACCCACAACTAATAGCTTTAATAAAAATCACGCACTACTTGCTTCTGAAGTTACGTGACTAGTATCACGCGACAAACGGTAAAGTACAGCACTAACATACGTTATACAAAAAATAAAGCAACGCTCTCTATCAGTAAAAACCGAAAGTACTTAGTTGCCAACCCAATATAATACGAGGGAGCGTTTTTATATTCGCGGAATGGGGGACAAGGGGTGGAAATAAAAAAACCAAATTATTTTTCTTTTTCAATATATTCACCTGCAAGACGGATACATTTTTCACATCTTTCAATTAATTTATTTATACCCTCATAAAAAAATGATTTCTCTTTATCTGCAAAATACGCCGAAACTGCCTCCTTGACTTCATCATCGGCAGTAAATTTTTTACCCCGCCGCTCTTTTTTCATTTTCGGAAACAGGTAATAATCACTCGGGGCCAGGTCTGTGCTGTAGGGTGGATGATTCACAATTTCGAAGCCCACCTTATGCAGGGCAGCTAACGCAACGCGGCTCTTGTGAACGGGTGCGTTGTCGTGCAGAAGCAGAACACCTTTTGTCAATTTTCCCCGTCTTTTCTCTTTAATGGCTTCTTTTAGTCGCTCTAATATTGAAGCGTAATATTCTCCGGTTATAGAAACACCTTTATCTTTATAATCAATCAACAATATTCCTTCCGAGTCCCAAAATACCGTTGCCATGAGTTTCCCAGCTGATTGTGACACTTTAAATTTCTTGGGAGGTGCTGTGCCCTTTTTATGCCACTGCATGGAGTCTTGTTTGGACTCAGGTTCATAATGATGAACCCAAGTTTCGTCTCCAGTAACAATTCCACTCAATACACCATCCTTGTCTTCATTACAGAGGTCCAAAAATGCACGCGAACACTCTACGCGCTGTTGTTTTTGCGGCGGCGTGAGCAATCTCGGCACCCATCTTGCGCTGACCTTAGACATGCCGAGATGATCGTGCAGGATTTTAAAAATTGTTGTATCGGATACTCCAAGCATTTCTGCGAGTTGTTTCTTCTTTAGTCGAGCATCTTCGAGTACAATTTGTTCAACTTTTTGGATAAGTGCTGGCGTGGTCACTTCAATGCTCCTGCCCGGCCTCGGGTCGTCTTCAAGGGATTCCCTTCCTTGTTTAAATAAACTATGCCACTTGTACACCATGGTTTTTCCTGGACAAGAGTCGCCGTAAACCAATGACATCTCACTCATTATGGTCGCGACTGATTTTCCTTGCCTGATAAGGAACTTTATAACAGCACGATATTCGATTTTTTCCATATTTCACTTTTCACTCCTGATTATGTTACTTGGTTGACGATAGCTCAAAGACTAACTGTCTAATAACAATGAAACTTCGTATTTATACTAATCATGAGTCGGTGCACAGGCCACGCCCCCAATGCGCCTTCTCACCCCTCTACAACCCGCTCATTCCGCGAATATAAAAACGCTCCCTCGTATATGAAAAAGAAAATTCTTCATACTTTCGGGTATAATTGTAATCCGCGTTGTAAATTTCATATGGTTCAGAGCAGAACTATTTGATTCTAAACTTTTTAATGCTATCATTGACATCTTCTTCTGCGTATCTTACTCGTTGAATTGGTGTAGTCGTGTAGAGCCACTGCTTTGTTCACTGTTCATCATCCAGTATTTCGTTTTTAACGATTGTGATCTTGTTTTTGTCTGCGGTGTGTTGTAAATGATCAGTGTCCGTTATCACACTTTTGTCCAACTCCTATTTATTCAGATTTTGAAATAGTTCATCTTTCGATAGCTGCTCTTAAGATTCTTGTTTGTAGACGATTGTTCCTAATAGACAACTTGTTTAGCTGATAATGACGTAGGGTCCAATTTTGACATTTGTATAAATTTTTTTCAATATTTCTCCAGGTTCCGAATATACTGTTTTTGAAGTTTATTTAAAGTTCATTTCTCTACTACCTTCCAGGTCTTGTAATTATTCTATATACCGATTCTATGCTTTCCCGAAATAAAGTTTTGATTAAGCACATTCATCGGTAGTCCTAGATTTACGTTTCCTTTCACAGACAGGTGACTTTTCAATTTTTAGTTTACGGAAATTTCTAATATTTTATTCACGTGAAGATATATTACATTATAGATATTTTTGAAAATATTTTATTGATTCGTAAATATTAGTTACAGTATTTTTTAGTCTCATGGTAAAGAGCCATTATTTTTTCCAAGACTGAAAAGTTGTATGAAATACTTGAATGCGGTTTCTTTTACAAAAAGAATCTTTTTGTATGGAATTTGCAAGTGAGTATCCTTTCTTTCATCTTTTACAGTAGGTGTAGAAGTAATAGTTTCTTTCCATTTCTTTCTATTCTTTGCTTTTTTTTAGATGGGTCGTTCTCTTTTCTATTCTTTTAAATATATATCCTTTGTTTCGACATTATTTTATGTTAAATGTAATAAATGAAAATTATTATTTTTTAATTATAATAATATATATAAAATCAAAATTTTCTTTATGAAGAACTTCTTATTACATATTCTTAACCATTTCTACAATTATTGTAGAGGTAATACAGTAGGTTCTCTGTGCAATGGGCAGTAGCAGTGTATATAAAACTGTTCATTGCTGAGATGTCCATTGGTGGGACACAAAAAGAGTATAAATAATTTTTAATTAATTTATTTTTACAACATACTTAAAACTAACTTATATAAAAAAATCTGAAATTTTAGTTTGCTTTAAATTTTCAATTATTCTTTTTACAATTTGTGTTTCTACATTGCATACTATCTCAGCGACTTTTTCTCCTTGAGTAATGTCGCCAGACAAGAAAAAAAAGTTTTGAATATCCTTTAGCTTTTCATATGCTTCGTTAATGTTTTTAGTTTCTGAAATAATATAATCATCATCCTCCCTGTCGTAATCACGTATATTGGTACTGTTTTGAAATTCATGCACTCTTGTGCGCTAATATCTGGATTCTCAGTATGTAAATTATCATCAATTTGTGCATACGATAATGTGTCAGGAGAGGGTTTACAAAATTCTGACAGTGGCACATCGTCTTCAGTACTGAAGTCTATATCCTCGCAAATATCCAGCATTCTCCTCACCAAATCCACATTTAAGAAAACGTTTGTTAATAGTTTCAGCGCTTACAGTTTTCCAAGTAGTAATGGTCTATATTAGAGCACTGAGAATGTTAATAAATTTTTCTATATGTTCGATAAATTTACAATGATCCATAGACTATAAAAGTCTTTTAACTAAAAGCTTCCTGTAATTGGTTTTAAAATTATTGATAATCCCTTAATCAAGTAGTTGACAATGAGAGTTTTGGGTGTGACGTCGCTTTGTCTAAAAATAAAAGAATTTTTCTACTCGGCTGCTGCATTTTTCTATCAAATTTTGTTAACCAAATTGTAATAATTTCCCTCGTCATCCACGCTTCTTTATTAGAATGCCACTCCAGTGACTACTTCTTAACGCTTGATCCTCTAAAGCATCGTGGATTCTTACATTTCCCAATTACGAAAGGTTTTCCCTTTTCTCCAACCATATTCGCACACAAGACAATAGTTAATCTTTTCTTCGCAGTTTTGCCACCCGAACATTTTTCATCTTTTAATGCAAAGGTTTTGTCTGGCAAAGCTCGGAAAAGAAGTTCAGTTTCATCTGCATTAAAAATGTCTTTCGGTGAGTATTCCTTTGTGATAATTACCAACTGTTTCTTCCAGATAGACATTTCATCCACATTTACTGCGGCGGCTTCACCACAAATTTTTTCGAAACGATATGTTGTATCACTGAGAAAATTCGTCAAACTACCCACATGAAGCTTTGAATTTATAATTTAGCTTTGCAAAACCAGTCATATTTTATTTGGTCCAGTGCAGCTCCTTCTGTTTTCACAAATTTCTACTTTTGCTGTGAACTACCATTTTCAGCAAACGGTCTATTTATATCAACTTTGGTTTTCAAAATATCGCCCACTTGATTTACCGATACAGAATCTTTCCGCAAGCAGTCTCACACTAAGTTTATTCTTCTTTGCACACTGAATTACATCAACTTTTTCTTCTAAACTGAGAAATTTTTTTCTTTTTCGTAGCCATATTACTTGTACGAACATTAAAATACTAGATATCAAACTTGTTAGAGCACTAAATATCAACTGAATACTATAAAAGTTATATCCGTTTTATATAAGACCATCATTACAGTTGTACTTATTACCTGCCTTAATTATACATATGTTGTTCATGTCCATTGTTAAGAACGTTACAGCGGTCATAATTATTATAAATTTATGTATATAATTACATATAATAAACCAAAAAACCATCATTACAGCACTTATTATATTAAAATATGTAATTATGTTTAGAAATTATAGGAATTGCAATAAATTTGTTATGTACCTGGCTTAATCCCTCTATAGGATACCATTAAAGCACTTATTACATATATGTATTAAAATAATTATGTTTAAAATTATAGGAATTGGAATAAATTTATTACCTGGCTTAATCGCTCTATAGGCAATAAAATTAATCTTATTCCAAAATATGAATTTTAAGAAGTACTCTTGTCCGTTATAAAGAAATAAATTTTCATTTAAGTTTACTGTAGTGGATGTACAATGGGTACTAGGAAAGTTTTGCAATACAGCTTTGATTATTTAATTTTTTCAAAGTAATTTCCTCTACACTCAATACACCTCTCCAGCCTCCGAAACCAATCTTTAAAACAGTTCTGCTAAGTTTCACTAGGGAGTAAAGCGCACTCGTTGTCCCAAGATGCCGAAGGTCCTCATCACTGGAAAACCGTCTCCCTTTTAGCTTCATTTTCACATGCGGGAACAGTGCAAAGTCGCAGGGAGCAAGATCTTGACTGTAGGGAGGGTGCTCGAGAAGTTTCAGTCCTATTGTGGTCAAATATTCGGTGCAGGCTTTGGCGCGGTAAGCTGGAGCATTACGGTGATGGACGAATTAGGTGTCCATTCTTGAATTTGGTCCCAGATTCTTCATAGATCCAATGACTTCAGCCAGGCACTGTTCAGTATACCACTTAGCTGTGACTGTCTTCTGTGTGTCCAAAACGACGCGTTCTACAATTCCACTCGATTTGAAAAATACAGCATCATTTTCTTCTTTACAGATCGGGACTTTTTGACAACTACGGGTGTGTCCTCATCATCAAAGACCAAAACTTTGTTTTGAGCTTTGGTCGGCACATAGTAATAGTACAGCCGAGTCTCGTCACCTGTCATGATGTTGTTCACATACCCAGATTGTCCCTTATAAAACTTTTTTAGCATCTCCCGGCACCAAGTCACATGTCTTGTCATTTGGTCTTCAGTCAGTCGATGCGGTACCCAGAGAGAGCAAAGTATCTTCACGAGCAAATAATTATGTAGAATCGAACTAATTACTGCTGCATTTAGGCCAGAAGTAGCCTCTATCTGTTGGTAGGTCACTCGCCTGTCTTCGCCAAGCATTTTCCTCACAGTAGTAGCGTTTTCCTCCATAACTGAAGTTCGTGGTCTTCCCGGCCTCTCAGCATCCTCCACAGTTAAATTTCTCTTTCGGAATTCTCTATACCACCTGAATATCGTTGTGCGATGTTAACAAACATTACCTAGTGCAAGAGTCATTTCTTCGAAGCACTGGTCTATGTTTAAACCACCCACGAAATTATAACGCAAAACTGCCCTTATCTCATTTCGTGACCACGATGATATCGCGAGCACTTTACACCCTCACTGCTAATGAATAACTGAGCCACATCGACATAGGGCGGCATATGCACGTATGTATACATACATGTCTCAACACGCAGCAACAAGCAGCTTCCTACGATTCATTGTTGCGTCGTATTGCAAAACTTTCCTAGTACCCTTTGTACATATGTTACTGTCCGCGTTCATTGCCAAGAATGTCCTTTGGTGGGAGATATTGTTATATGGCAAAAAGTATACTGACGGTCGATGCATTAGAAACTGTCCATTGATTAGAGATGTCCATCGTCGGGACATGTTCGTTAAGGGAGAATATACTCTAGTTTTCTTAACTTCTTCTTATTCTTTGCTGCCTATGATGCCCTAGGGTGACTTTAAAGTTCCTGTTCGCTCTTAAGTTTGTTCATTTTAATATTTATTATTATTTTTGGTAGTATTTTCATTTCATATATTGATATCCTATTTTCTAATTAGTTTTTCTCATTTTTTTTCCATTAATCACCCTAGATTATTGCGTATTTCGCGATAATTTCTTTTTATTAAAAATATTCTATAAAGTATGCAGTTGAGTGCGTTTACCATATTTATCTATTGACTAACTTCAAATTCGATAATATATTTTTGCCGAAAATGAGCCGATAATGAGATACGAATAAAAAAAAACTTATTCACTACTTCAAAATAACCTTATTTATCAAATATTATCTGCTTTTTTTATAGAATGTACAATAAACACAACTAATGTTCTTACAACGCAATTAATTTATGTTTCCAGATGTAACCTTACAATATGATGGGTTGCGGTGGTTCAAGCAAAACTTGCGGGTGTTTCGGTATTCACAAGAGAAAAATTAGTTATGATGAGGAGTACTCAAGTTCGAGTTGCAGATCCTCGGATGCGGACGTACAATTTAAAAGTTATCCTTTGCGCAAATCCACCAACAGTGGTGGAATTCTTCAAATGTTGGTGCCCAGAAATCTTTTTCGTGGCCTGAGGAAGAACCATGACTTAAGCATGACGAAAATTGAAATAAGTAAGTGATATATGCAAAATTAATTTGTTTTTAATATTAGAACCTATAAAAGTATTGAGTTTAACACTTTTAAATAATAAAATTAAACGCACTTGCCTTTGCACTAAGAATTTGTTTTTAAGAGAATGATCATCAGAGAATATATAATTTTTTTCAACTATCGCAAAAGTAAAGCAAAAATGTATCTCTTAAGTGGTATAATCTTGTATAATTTGCTATGGAATAACACTAAAGAATGTATTTGTATTGTGCCAACAACGTATGTACGTTGTTGATCATTGCCTACAAGAAACAGAAAAAATACTCGACAAATATTAATTTTTCAATTCTAAATTAATCTGAACATTTTTGAAAAATCACTGCTTGTGTATTTTATTAATATTGTAATATTTTAATGAGGAAATGATGTATGATAATAAAATATGTTGCTTAAAGAACAAATGCTTCTTTATGTATTAAAATAGGTGTCCTTCTCAAAGAGAATTAGTCTTACTGAATGTTAAAAGAATTATTCAAATGTTAATAACACCCTGTTTACTATGTTTCAAGGAATTCACCTTTCATCAGGTAAACTTGTGTTATTAACGAACGGTTCTTTGTGTACTGCTATCGTACTTTTCGATAAAGAAAAATAATGAAAAAGCAATACCTCCTCTGTTGTGAATACATATGCATGAACGAACTACAGAACAAGGGAGTGTTGATCTCGCTAAAATCGGTATGAAGTTATCAGTCCGTATGTAGATAAACACTGTAAAATCTCGGCAATTTGCCAAGAGATGAATGTTAAAGAATCATTTAAATGTTAATAACACCCTGTTTACTGGGTGTTATTAACATTTAAATGATTCTCTCCTTCGGAAAGGATTTAACATTCCATTTTGTTTTTCTTATGTAAAAGAATGTATTTTGGACAGCTAGGTTAAGAATGTGTGCTATTAGAAAGAAATATTGATGCGATATAGACTGAAATTTTGGTAGCATTTGACGACCCCTCCCATAAATTTATTCTAAAAGTAGAAAACATTAGGTTGATCCATTGGGACTATTCTATTTTCATCACGAGAATATTGCGTGGGACGATAAATTGGGTGAACATTTAGTGTTCGACACAATATTAACAATACTATTATCATTCCATACACTAATAAGTGTCAAGTGACTATAATCATATATATCTCTTCCTTGCTTCTCGAAAACTTTGTTCTTTGTCGGAGAACATTTTGGTCTGCGTTTTTCTCGGATGGTACCTGAAGCTTTGATATACCTCTTGGTTTTAGTACTTCTAACAAAGAAATAGTTGTAAAAAAGTTGTCGAATTATAAATCGTAAAATGCTACCACGTTTGAAGTTATGATGTCTGCACATTTCAAATTAATGGACCATCCAAGTGTCAAGGGGAATATTTTTCATTACCGTGTTGCCTTCTTGATGGGGGAATATGTACAGTGTATAGCCATACCTAATAGCACTTACATAACTTGTGTACCTAACTTAAATACTTACCTTTTATAAAATACTTTCCTGGCTGTTTTAAAAAATAAGGAAAAATAGTTTAGTCGTGAACGTGAAGTATCTGCCTTGAAATAAAACTGAAAAAGCTTAAGGAATAATTTGGTACCTAGACTTCCGCGGTCGTGGTCCATGCTATCTGCTTCTGGGTTTCCGGGATGGAACCGCGTCACTATTATATCTGCCGACGTTTCGTACCCATTTGTATGGGACATCTTCAGGGCTGAACTACTGCACTGAGTTCGGTGAACTGGAACGTCGGCAGATATAATAGTGACGCGATTCTATCCCGGAAACCCAGAAGCAGATAGCTTAAGGAATGTTTCTTCATTGGAAATTGTATTGGAATCTTTTCAGTTAGCGATGACTGCTCCTTCTAATTCATTCGTCTTTTCCCAACGATAAACCATACAGTTAGTGCACTTTTATGAGATGTGTCAGGGGTAGAATATCTTCAGATTCATGTGAATTAGTGAATTACCGCTTAACTTCGACAGGTGTCAAAATTTGTGGTGTGAATAAATTGTTCACAGAAATCTCATCTTCTTCTCTTGAGCCTTCGTCTATAAGATCACTATTGGCATTTATTGGAGGCGTAATACCAATATTAGTTTCACTCATTCTAGATAAATAGCTTTCATATTCTACTAGGAGGTTAAGTAGTTCTTGAAATGTAATATTACTGTAACAAATTTATACACACAAGCAATTTCAAGAGAACATTTCAAAGGTTAGATTAACGTGAAGCTCTAGAATATCTTCAACACCATTGTTCCGTGTCGCAAAATTCTGTTAATAACGTTGAGTGACGGTATAATTGATTATTTTTTCTTACCCTTTGGTGAAGACAATTGATACTGCAAACATATTTAACAAATGCGCAATAAATTGAAAATATAAAGTCTAGATTTCATAAAAAGGTAAAAACCTTATTGTCTTGAAATATGAAATTTTAGATAATCCATCGCATTTATCTGATGCATGTCCAACAGATTATCAGATTCTTGTCGGTTCTGGACATTCGTATTTGTTAAAAATGTTTGCTGTTTAAAATATTGACAGAAATATATTTCAGGAAGTTTAGATGATGTTGAGCTTTTCTATTCATTGTGATTTAAAACAATATAGTGATATTCACTGCACTGCGGCATCTTGAATAGTTCTTTTTTATTCGAGAGATGGAAGCGTAGTTTTCTCATTCCTTCGTTTATCCTTATTCGATTCACCGACTAGGTGATTTACATATAGTTGATAAAGCGGAGGCTGCCTAATTATTTCTCAATGAACGAACCACCATAGTAGTCAGTGCTTGGTTGACTGTAATTTTTCATTAATTACAAGCTAGCTAACAAGGACTGTATACATGCATTGTAGATGTTCTATTCATTGTAATTTAAAATAATATAGCACTCTCACTGTGCTTTCGCTTATTGCGGTTTTCTTTTCTGTTCGAGAGATGAAAGTATAGTTTTCTCATTTCGTCTATCGTTATGGATGATTACTTCTGCGATCTTTTATATTGCGTACTTTGGGTTAAATTCGATAAATGTCTTTTTGTTGTTATCAACCAGTGAGCTTTCTGATCAACGAGCATCGCGCAGGTTAAAATTACGAGTACGAAATTTCATGGACTATTGAGATTGACATTGCTTCCTCTTACGGAACTAAAAGATTTGGATATTTTTTATTTTCAAATTTTTATAAAATTTCAAATACTCAAATAAATCGCTCATTTTTTTTCCATAATAAAGTTAGAATTGTTAGCTGTCATAAACATATATACGAAAGATTCTAGCAAAGATAAACTAGCCCCATCTGTTGCAAAAACGTGTCATGAATTTCTCGACAATCTAATATTGGTAGTATTAATAATGCTAGTTGTGAAAGTAGTACTAACAAAAGATAATGTAATTTTGTGTTCCATATTTACGAAGACATTTAAGGAAAAATATAATCGCGTATGTGGATGAAGTCAGGCGAACATAAACATAAATTGTAAAATCTAAAGCTTAATCAAATTTGGAATAATTCGAAATTATAATTCCAGTGTTTAGTCGTAAGATATGACAAATCGTTGGAAAATGGTAAAGTTTTTAATAAATAAAATTATATTCGCATATGTGTTCATGTCTTCTATAATCTTTGCACGTTTTGCAAATGGTGTAGATATCGAATTTACAAAAATCTGTTAGATAAAATAAGTAAAAGTGTGTTCATATAATACAAATTTTCTTCTTCGAAATTTAAAGAAGTTGGTAAAGAGCAATAGAGATACTAGTGAATGTTTATATGATGAATATTTTGCAGAAGATGTAATTTGTTCGATTTTCGGCCAATTTTTTTAAACGTCAAAAAACTACATCCTAAAGTAATTAAAACTACGAGAAGTTTTAAACTGTAAATAGTGCATAAAATGTTTTAGAATTTTAACATTTTATTTTGACCGGACGTGATAATTTTTTTCTGAATTAAACATGCACCTCTTTCTCATATTGGTCTGTCCGTAGTTAATTGAATAAAATAGGTTTTTTTGTCCAATAGTTGTATGTATTTACAAATTCTTCAACTTAGATACTTATTAAATAAGTAGTTTGTTTGAAAAGAAATGTTTCTGAATTCGAATTCTCTCGCAACCACTCACATCCTGATATAATGCTTAATACATTTAGGCCAGAACAGAGAAACTAAATATGGTAATTATGCTTAATTTTATTGTATCTGATTCTTTTCGAAATATTTGCTTTAGTCTCGAATAAGCTGCTGACGCCGTTCTTGTTACATTGTAAACACCAATTCAGTCCATTAACGTAATGTGGTTTACAAATCGCCTTCGCGGCTTTTCCGACCCCTTCTTTTGAAGAGGAACTACGGAATCGTCTCTCTTTCTTTGCAAACCGTTTGCAAAACATTTATATTCTAAAAAAATTACCAGTCATACGGTGCATTTGTAACACTGGAGGAACACTTTATTAATATTTTTTGGAGAAGCTTAGCTTTGTATACTACTTAATAACTTTTTTGTAGATTAAATAAATAGAACTCGAATGTCCATAAAATTATTTTATTTTAGAAGATAGAAAAATGTTTAATTAAAAACGGTTTTGTCGCGTTTAGTAAAATTTTTTTATGAAAGAAGGAGGAATTGACAAAATATGTGTCTAAATTCATGAGAAAAACAATGCTACATTTGAAAAGTGAAAGAAAATGAAACTCTTACTAAAAAGGAAACAAGGAACAAAGACAATTAAAAGAAGATACGGGAAAGGGGAATATTAAATATTGGCGGCGTCAATCTGTGTGTGTGATACAAACTATTCATCGTTTGATGTTGAATTGTATTACTTGTTGAGTATCGCGTACTTTAGATTACTCTTTCTCTTTTACAGTACAATATTCTATAAATATTTAGTTTTAAACTTGTTTTTAGTATCAGAGTTTAAAGTTTTTGTTTAGAGATTATAAAATATCTTGGGAACTGTTATTTAAGAATATGCATATATTTGAAATATAGACTAATACTAAACAGTGCAAAGAATATACTTTCGTATCCTGTATTTACAAAGATATTTAAGAAGATACAGGGAATACAAAGATATTTAACAAAAATTCATAAATGAATCTAGGTGAATATAGATAATACACATGTTCATCACAAAAGAATCTATAAAATAACAAGAGAAATACAATCTAGAAACGAACAATCAATAATTGAATAAACGAGTATAATAGTAAACAAATTGAAAAAAAAGAATTAAACGTATAAGAGAGAAATACGTTTTAAAATTGGAAGTGATCACTACCTAGTTGAGAGTAATACTCGTCAAAGAAAAGAGAATAAAAGGAACAAAAAACGATAAGGTGAAAGAGAAAGATAAAATTAAAGTACTTAAACTGAGAAATGAGGAAACGAGATAACTACATATGAAAACAACAGGAACAACAGGAACTAGTAAAGAAATAACACACGGAGACGATGTAAAACACGAATAGACAAATTTTAAAAATGTTCTAATCGAAGATGCAAATTAACTGTGTGAAATATAAAAAATATAAAACGAGGTTGAAAGTCAAAAAAAGTTATGGAAAGATTGTGTACGGAATTTGTTTCGTACGGGTTTTTACCGTAGTTTTATAGATGCGACTCTGTTTAATTATCTGTTGTCGATGACAATCTAGTTGTCAAAATACGTATACAGAATACGAAAATTAATGTGGAAAGGGATTATATAAAAACCTTAAGTGATTAAGTTAATCAACCACAGGCTCCATCAAAATTATCTGTGATTGTTATATATGATAAAGTTTAACCAATCATGTTGATTGATTTTTCGTATTCAGTTCAAATATTATTTAGTTGATCTGAAAGGATAATTTGATTTTCATATAACGTCTCAAAAGCATCATATTTTGAAACAATTCTTTTTAAGAACTGTTGTTCAATAATTTTATTTTTCATCTGGTTTTCAAATTTTATAATATTTTGAATGTAACTATTAATTTCTTTTTTATCATCGTCTAAAGTTCGAAACATCTATTTGCTCGCTTTCCCTACTATATTTAATAATGCTCGTTTATTTCTATTGTAAGGATTTACAAATACCTTCAATTTTTCCTAAATATCGTTACTTAATTGTTTAGCATTTCCAATTTTATTTACTAAGAATATACAAATACGATCTAATATAGAATTTAAGTTGTTCTTAAATACATTCAACTCCTTATTTATTTCAATGTTTTGTAGGATGTATTAAATTTATATGATACATAAAGGTGTATTGTGACATGATTAATGTTCCTTTACCGATTTCAACTGGTAATATTGGATTAAAAATTCCTTTTATTTAGTTAATTATTATTGTTTGAATAATTATCTTCGATTAATTTCTCATGAAATTTTATGTTGAGGTTATAGTGATTTAATATTATATTATTTTCCTCTTACTGTTGTTTTTTATTGCTTCGCTGGTGCTTCAAATTTTTTATATAATAAAGCTGATTTATTAGACTTTTTATTAGCGTCTAATTGTACATTTTGATATACGGGTTTATTATCGTTAATTTCAGGAATCTTTTTACTTTAAGTTGTTTGCTTTTCTGTTAATTTACGTATATTTTACGTCAGTAATTTTAGTGCTTCTGCATGATAGTTAATATATTTTCATTCAGTTCAAAAGGATCTTTATGGTTTAAATCGATTCTCTATATTTGAAAAGGGGTATATTCTGTTGATGAACGAACACTATTATTATATGACAACAATACATAATTCATTGATTTTGAAGTAGGAATTTTGTTTCGTTCATTTTTCAATATTTGTAAACTGTCGTTCACAGTAGAATGAAATCTCTCATGGGACTACTACTATTAGCATTAAACGGTGTCATATAATGAATTTCAATTTTATATAGGCAACAATTCATATTGTATTACGAGGGTGGTTCCAGAAGTACCCCGCCCAACAAAGAAAACTGTCTTGCTCCTCAAAATAGCCATTAACTGCAGGCATCACTTCTTCATCGTTGGAAAATCTTTGACCACTCAGCCACTTTTTCAAGTTTGGGAACAGAAAATAATCCGAGGGGGCTAAATCTGGCGAATAGGGTGCATGAGGTAGCAATTCAAACTTTAATTCATTAATTATGGTCTTTGCAATAACGGATTTGTGAGCTGGTGGATTATCTTGATAAAACGACACTTTCTTCGCAGTCAAATGCGGCCGTTTTTGCTTGATTTCTTCACACAAACGTTGCAATAAGTTCGCATAATACTCGCCGTTAATAATTTTTCCTTTTTGAAAATGATCAATGAAAATTATTCCACGCGCATCCCAAAAAATCGATGCCATGACCTTGCCTGCAGATGAAACGGTCTTTACCTTCTTTGGAGCCGGATTTCCCTTTTGAGTCCTTTATTTTGATTATTTTTTGTCTCGGGTGTGAAGTGATGGACCCATGGTTATGAATCGGCGCAAAAATTCTGCTTTGTTGCTGTGAAACTTCGCTACACACTCAATTGAAACATCTTCACTTCATTTTGCACACAGCTTCCTCATGTCCAAATTTTCAGATAATATGCGATGTACCGAAATGCCTACTATGTCTACTAGCTCGAGCACTTTCAGTCAACGATCATCCAGTACCTACCCAATATTTCATTATTGTAAACTAAGGAGCAGACTCACCCAGTGTAGAATCCAGTTTAGCTTTTATATCGGTTGGGCTGAGGCCTTTCAAATAAAAGTATTGTATCACGTAACTATGACCAATTTTATCCATTTTTAATAAATTTACTGAAAACCTTCAGTATTGATGGCTGCCAAACAAATGCTAAACAACGTGGCATATTCAAACTTGAAACATATGCTTTATAGATTGTGTACTTTCTAATACAGTGATATTTTTCAAACAACTACCGCCATCTCTAGGTCAGGCCGGGTACTTATGGGACCACCCTCGTACTTTATTTTTAAATTCGGTTCTGTCGTCACATGTTATTTTACTAGGGATACTGTAGTGACTATGGAATACAATTAATTTATCAGTGGTTTCTGTGGCTACTAAAGAATTAATATAGTATACTTGTCCGAATTTAGAGAAGCTATCTATAATTGCTAAAAATGAATTTGAATCAAATTGTATCTATATATAAATGTCCGAATAGTTTTGAACCCATATCGGATTATGGATCCGTTTCTATATTTAGATTTCGTTTTCGTTCATTATTATTTGATACATTTGGTGGTATAAGTTAAATATTTTTTGAAATTTGAATCTTTTATTAATTTTCAGACTCAAATTCGATAAAATCATTGGGAACAATGTCATTTATAAGGGATGTTTCCTCCATGGTATTCATTTCTACGTGTGACAAAGCATTTGCGTTTGTGTTATTTTTACCTTTTTATGTATTGTTTTACAGCCGTATATTTCCAATAGTTATTTGTTTATTGATTTTATTTTCATGAATATATGGGGTATCTATAGAATTTTGTGGGAATTGGTATTACATCGGTAGTTTTAATTTCGTGTTTAATATTTGATTTGGAAAAAAAAAATCAGAGAATTTAAATATTACTTTTATTAAAGCATTTTTTCTTCTACATTTAAATAATTTGTTCTTAATTTATCGAAGGGTATTTCCGTGGTTTCAAAATTTAAATTATCATTGTTTTGAAGTTGTTCTATATGGAAAATTTATTGCATAATTTTTTAATAGATTTTCGTCAATAAGTATTACTTGAGAAATAAGACTTTTATTAGTTAGTTCAAATGCAGTTTCATTGCCGTTTATATTTAAAATTCCAGATGGCAATATAATTTCATTTTCAATTTATATTTCAGGTATAAGAGTTTCATACAATCGGGTCAAGTTGCATTTATTACTTTCAAGGTAGTAGAGTGGAATTTCTGTATTTTGTGTATTTAATTCTTTGTCATAGTATATACACAGTAGTCTCAGAGAAAACGGAACTTTTTTAAAATAAAAAGGGAAGCTTACTTATTGGTAAAATTCATTTATTTTATTCAAAGTAATCGCCTGCGGCTTTAATACAACGTTTTACACGGTCAATTAACGTGTCGAATGAATTTTTAAGTTCTTCTTTAGAGATGTCCTTCAAGATCCCTGTTGACGCCTTTTTAATTACTTCGACGTCGGCATAACGCTGTCCTTTCTTCGGAAAATGTAGTTCGGAGAATAGATAGAAATCACAAGGGCCTAATCCGGCGAATACGGTCAATGGCTGTAGTTTGTAGTTAGAAAGTCAGTGATAAACGTTGAGCGATGAGATAGCACATTGTCATGCAACAAACGCCAGCTACAATTTTCACGATGTTGAGGGCGCACATGACGAATACGCGCCAAAAGACGCTTCTGAACTCCAAGATAATATACAGCATTGACCGTTTGACCAGTTGCTAGAAACTCTTTGTGCACTATGCCTTTCAAATCATAAGAATAAAATCAACATTGTCTACACTTTTGACTTTTCCAAACGGCTTTTTTGCGGTCTTTTTTCGCTTGGATGCTTCCATTCATAGCTTTGACGCTTGGTCTCTGGATTATATTGAAAATACTACGTCTCGTCGCCAGTTATAATAGAACAACTGAAGTTTTCGTCCTTTTTTGAGTCTTTAATCAAGTCCGTACAATGTTGAATTTAGCTAGCTTGTGTGGTACAAACCTTGAACAATCAATCCCAAATGTTATGTTAAAATTCGACGAATTGAATTTTTGGAAATATTTAATTCCATTCCCACGTATTGCAATGAGGATTTCGGCTCATTTTTGATAAATTCACGCACAAGTTCGATGTTATTTTCCGTAACCACAGATTTATTTGCGTACTTTTGCTTTTTAAAGTACTTTTGTAGAACCTATATGTGTTCGGTTAGGTGTAGTAGCTTTATTTACACTTGTGAAGTAATATTTTTCAGCTATTGAGGGTGTTAATTCAGATGATATCATCCAATGTCGACTAACAACTGATATGAATAAAAGGTAAAGAATTTGGAATAATGTTATTTAGATCTATTTCTTTCCTTTTGCTGAGGCTTCTATTAGAAAATTTACTTCTTGCTCCTGTATTTTAAGTGATGTTCCTTCATACGCTTAGAAGGGCGTTATTTCGTATGGATAATTTAATTCTTGAATTTCGTCAGTGAAATTATAATGTTAATTATACTAATTTGGGGAATTACGTTTGCTATAACTATCAATCCCATCACAGTTTGCAATTTGACTAGCATCAATAATAAAGTTTGAAACGTATTTTAAGTTAGGCTTTGTTTCTTGATTAAACAATTCTCTGTAATCATAGGTTAATGCAAAATATTATTGTGAGATTGCCTGTACTGTGTATTAAAAACTCTTTTTTGCTCACTGGAAAAATTCGTCGTTATCGACATAGGTTTAGGTTTATTCAATGGAATTTTACTGCTTGGTTTAAAAATGTTATACTTGGCCGTTTCTATTGTAGTTAAATACTGTTTCAATTGTTTACTTTGTATGTTTATAGGACATGAGGGGAAATTGGTGTTCAAAGAAAATGATTGTTGAACATTTTGTTTTCCTATACGAGAATAGTTTGACAACTAGTGAGAATGACACATAGGTGGGGCTCTAATTGGTAAAACAAATGCACTGTAATTTGGGTTGCGTATTTATATGTTTATATTCCGATATTTAGATAAATCGGTTGATTAGTTTATTTTTGACAGCTGATTGAAAAAGAAGCAACCCGTGGTTTTGTTAAAATAGAAAAAGCAGAGTATCGTGCGGTGATTAAATACTTCGTAATTAAGGGTATGAAAGCTACCGAAATAAAAGATGAGTTACGGGAAACATTAGGTGAATCTGTTCCATCATCCGCCACAATAAGTAGATGGGTAAATGAATTTAACGTGGTAGAACAAGCTGTGTTGATGAAGCGCGCTCTGGAACACCCAAAATCGTGACTTCTAAGGAAATGATTATAAAAATCCATAATATTATTACGCAAGATCGACGACTCAAAGTGAGAGAGATAGCAGATATGGTAAACATTTCAACAGAATGCGTACACCACATTTTAACGAAAGAATTGGACCTTTCCAAGCTTTCGGGAAGATGGGTGTCGCGATTGCTTACGACTGATCAAAAGTTCACTCGTTTGTACATATCCAGTGAGTGTTTGGACCTTTATAAGCGGAATCCGGTTGATTTTTGTAGGTGATTTGTTACTTACGATGAAACTTGGATACACTACAGTACACCCGAAACTAAGCAATTGTCGAAACAATGGTTAGAACGTGGTTCTGCACCTCCAAAGAAAGCGAAAACCACTTTATCGGCAAACAAGGTGATGGCATCAATTTTTTGGGATTCAAAGGGCATTTTGCTCATTGACTACCTTCAAAAAGATGCTACAATAAACGGGCAATATTATGCAGAACTTCTACAAAAATTAAATGTTGAGATTCGTGCTAAACGGCCAGGAATGGCAAAGAAAAAGATTCTGTTTCACCAAGACAACGCTCCCTCGCATACCAACACAGTTACGATGCCCAAAATCCACGAGTTGCATTTCCAATTAGTACCGCATGCGCCTTATTCGCCAGATCTAGCCCCTTCCGACTTCCACCTTTTTCCAAAATTGAAAACGGCACTAGGAAATTTTCGTCTAACGACGAGCTTATCATCTTCGCAAATGAGTGTTTTGCAAGCCTTCCGGAATCGCATTTTAAACATGGCATAAGGACATTGGAGCACCGTTGGAATAAATGTATTGCTCTATTAGGAGAATATATTGAAAAATAAAAATTATTTTGTATTTAAAAAATTCGTTTTTCTTTTCCATTCTCACTACTTGTTAAACTACCCTTGTATACGATTTCGATTTTTTCACTTTCTTACGTGTAGGTCTACTTAGAAATATCCTTTATTTGAGGTAACCCTAATATCTAATACTTATAATTATTCCGAAAATGTATACTAATTACACATTCGCCAAATTTGTTGCGTAGTAGTGTTTTTATATTAAGGAAGAACTGCCTTTCATAGGAACAGTGAGGTTAATATCATGATTCTGCAATCTTTTTGGTAGCACAAAGCCTTGTTAAATTCGAAAATATCGCTGCCCATTTATCGATATTGTTTTCATTTGCACATGTTCCATTTTTTCATTGAAATAAAGTCCCATTAGAAAATTTGGTGTAAAGCTGCACTAAACAGTATCGGCATCATGTAATATAAATAATAATATTTTCTGTTCATGGGCAGCTAATTTAAAACACGCCTCGTCTGTCCAAATAATTTTGTCATTTATTTCTAATATTTGCAAAGCGAAAATGATTTGAATCTTGCTAGCAAGGCAAAGTTACCTTCTCAGAATTCACTAGTGCTGAATAACTCACTTCCATTCGATTTGAAACTTCTTTTTAACACTAGAAACATTATATACAGAATTTTCACGAATGTCTGAAACTTTTTGTAGAACTAGAGCTACGCTGACTTTATTTTCTATTACCTTTGATCCATACCATTGCCTTTATCGCAAACCGTACCAGTTTCCTCATATTTTTGCATGAGTTTACGTCATGTTTTTACTGATCAAGGTCTTCAATCCAAGTACTTGTCCAATATCTTCTTAACGCGTTGGCATAGCAATGAATAAGGCTAATAGGAACCCATAGCGGCAAAATCATTTCAAAAAGCATGAATTTTAAATTGCTGTCAGTACTGAAAACTGCAATGTGGCATTTTGAAATTAACAAAAGTAAATCAGTATAGTGATAAAAAATAAATCACTATATATATATATATAAATAAAATACCAAACTCTCTGAACCATAATGATTTGTGTATGAATCCAGACTGTTAATACGAGGGAGCGTTTTTATATTCGCGGAATGAGCGGGTTGTAGAGGGGTGAGTGGGCGCATTGGGGACGTGGCCTGTGCAGCGACTCATGATTAGTATAAATACGAAGTTTCATTGTTATTAGACAGTTAGTCTTTGAGCTATCGTCAACCAAGTAACATAATCAGGAGTGAAAAGTGAAATATGGAAAAAATCGAATATCGTGCCGTTATAAAGTTCCTTACCAGGCAAGGAAAATCAGTCGCGACCATAATGAATGAGATGTCATTGGTTTACGGCGACTCTTGTCCAGGAAAAACCATGGTGTACAAGTGGCATAGTTTATTTAAACAAGGAAGGGAATCCCTTGAAGACGACCCGAGGCCGGGCAGGAGCATTGAGGTGACCACGCCAGCACTTATCCAAAAAGTTGAACAAATTGTACTCGAAGATGCTCGACTAAAGAAGAAATAACTCGCAGAAATGGTTGGAGTATCCGATACAACAATTTTTAAAATCCTACACGATCATCTCGGCATGTCTAAGGTCATATATATATAGAGTGTTCGCGTGCATTTTTGGACCTCTGTAATGAAGACAAGGATATTGATAATTGTTATATATATATATATATGTCCATGCAGTGGCATAAAAAGGGCACAGCACCTCCCAAGAAATTTAAAGTGTCACAATCAGCTGGGAAACTCATGGCAACGGTATTTTGGGACTCGGAAGGAATATTGTTGATTAATTATAAAGATAAAGGTGTTTCTATAACCGGAGAATATTACGCTTCAATATTAGAGCGACTAAAAGAAGCCATTAAAGAGAAAAGACGGAGAAAATTGACAAAAGGTATTCTGCTTTTGTACGATAACGCACCCGTCCACAAGAGCCGCGTTGCGTTAGCTGCCCTGCATAAGGTGGGCTTCGAAATTGTGAATCACCCACCCTACAGCCCAGACCTGGCCCCGAGTAATTATTACCTGTTTCCGAATGTGAAAAATGTATCCGTCTTGCAGGTGAATATATTGAAAAAGAAAAATAATTTGGTTTTTTTATTTCCACCCCTTGTCCCCCATTCCGCGAATATAAAAACGCTCCCTCGTACGTACAAAAGATAGAGCCCTTTCAAAGTGAGAACCTACGTTTGAATAATCCTATACATTTAATATTCTTTAAAATAATAATATTTAGATTTCTTAATTGCATCTTCATGCACTATTTAGCTTATAGATTCATCCCAAAAAAAAATAAAATACTATGTGTTATATGATACACAAGCGTAAGAAGGTGTAGTTAAAATAAACACGAGAATTATTGACAGCAAACTGGTCAAACAAGTACATAATTAGAAACTAAGAGAAACAAAAGTGTTAAGACCTCTCAAAATATGACGACGGAGCCGAAAATCAATATTATAAGAGCTGAAACAACAGAAGGAATAGTAGCAGCGGATCATGTAAATCTAGATTGTTTCCCTTACGTAAAAAGTAAAAACACCTTTAACTAGTATTTGTTAGACGCGCTTAATATTATTCCTTATTATTATTCTTTATTATTATCATTTAATTTCCATTCTTATTTATGTAACATTATTAATATTATATATATTTTCTACACCGAGAAAAACGAATTTCTTAATTCAATAAACAATTGAACGTAATTTTTTGATAATTAACGAGTAGTCAGTTAAATAAACATAACACATTGCTTAGAGAAAGCTCTTAAAAGTGTTAAACAATTTTACTTTAGTGAAAGCTTTATAAATATTCTTTAGATTAAATTATGAAAATTTGATGATAATGAACAAATGTTTCTTTTAACAATAATAAAGAGTTCATTCAATATATTTTCTAGTTGATTCTGAAAGAAAAGAACTAGGTAGACATAAATATGACGAAAGTGCAGTGTTCTATTTAGTTAAATAACTTTTCTAATTTATTTATAGAATTCCGAAAGAAATAACGACGTAGTCATGTTGTTCTATAAGTGCTTTTACTCCTATCCGAGAAATGAACATATAATTCTCTCTGATTACCTATTATTAATAATAACAAGATATATTATAAGCTAAATTAATTTTATAACAGGCAATTAAAGTATACAAAATTATAGATCACGAAATTTAAGAAAACTCTGTATATATTTGAATTTTTGTACAGTTCAGAATTTTATATATGTTAAATAAATATGTCAGGTATTATTATATTTAATTCTAGACACTTCCTTGTGACTTGTGACTTAAATAAATAACATCAAAACATATTTCCTTGTGTCGATATAAAGTAAAACCTATTATTATTAAATGGTATTGGTAACCATTATATATAAAAAAAATAAGCAACAATTCTTGATAAACTGTGCATAGTAGACACTGACCATAAGCTAGTACAAGTTTCAAATAATATAAGTTAAATTTACATTGAATAGAAGTAGAAGATTTTTTGAAATACAATATATTTATAATAATTACAATAAAAATAAATTATTAATCTAATAGAAATGAATATTTAGAGATTAATTAAGTTCATCTATCACGAAAATTTAAGAAATTAGACATTTATAATTAATTTGAGGGTAAAATACGAGGGTGGTCCAATAAGTACCCGGTCTGACTTAGAGATGGCGGTAGTTGTTTGAAAAATGTCACTGTATTAGAAAGTACATAATCTATAAAGAATGCTTCAAGTTTGAAGACGCCACGTGGTTTAGTATTTGTTTGCCAGCCATCAATAGCGAATGTTTTCAGTGAATTTGTAAAAATGGAGAAAATTGGTCATCGTTGCGTGATACAATAACTTTATTTAAAAGGCCTCAGCCTAACCAATATAAAAGCTGAACTAGATTCTACTCTGGGTGAATCTGCTCCTTCGTTAACAATAGTGATATATTGGGTAGCAGAGTTTAAACGAGGCCGTACGAGCTGTTAAGACGAGCATCGCAGTGGTCGACCAAATGAGCTGACGACTCCAGAAATGGTGCAGAAAATCCACAACGCGGTATTGGAAGATCGTCGACTGAAAGTGCGCGAGCTATTGGACATAGTAGGCATTTCAAAAAGTGCGGTACATTGCATATTATCTGAATATTTGGACATGAGAAAGCTGTGTGCAAGATGGGTGCTGCGTTTGCTTACACTCGAGCAAAAACAGTGTCGTGAAGATGTTTCACAGTAACAAAGCAGAATTTTTGCGCCGTGTCATAACCACGGATGAAACATGGGTCCATCACTTCACACCCGTGATAAAAGAACAATCAACTCAATGCACTCAAAAGGGAGAATCGGCTCCAAAGAACGCGACGACCGTTTCATTTGCAGGCAAGCTCATGGCATCGTTTTTTTTGGGATGCGCGTGGAATAATTTTCATCGACCATCTTGAGAAAGGAAAAACTTTCAACGACGAGTATTATGTGAACTTATTGCAACGTTTGAGCGAAGAAATTCAGCAAAAACGGCCGCATTTGGTTAAGAAGAATGTATTGTTTCATCAAGACAATGCACCAGCTCACAAATCCGTTGTTGCAATGGCCAAAATTAATGAATTAAAGTTTGAATTGCTACCTCATGTACACTATTCGCTAGATATAGCCCCCTCGGATTATTTTCTGTTTCCAAACTTGAAAAAATGGCTCAGTAGTCAAAGATTTTCCAACGATGAAGAAGTGATGTAGGCAGTTAATGTCTATTTTGAGGAGCAAGACAGTTCTTATTATAAAAAGGGTATCGAACTTATTGAACATCGCTGGGAAAGGTGTATAATGTTAAAAAAGAAATATATTTCTTTCCAAAATTTTTGTGTTTTCTTTGTTGGATAGGGTACTTCTGAGAAAAATTTATCTAACAGTCATTAAACATAGAGAGAGATTCAAAGTATCAAATAAATTTCCTTTTGAACATTAACTTTATATTTTTTATAGTAAATATCATTAATTGTGGCTCAGTCAATATTAAGGAGAGTCATTGGAAGTGTATTACATCAGATACATCAGGTAGCTTCAATATATAATTGAAGCATGAAAATTTAATTTTCGAATTATTCTAGATTCGATTTACTAAATGCTGTACCCGGTAGATGCTTTGATTTTGTTGACCCATTTCTCATCAATGCGGTGCACAATCCCATGACGTTGAGACAGAGTAAAAATATTAATAAATATGTTCAAAATAAGAACAATGTAAGTATCTATTCATTAATACATTTTATTATCCACACAATTGCTTATATCTAAATTAGATACAAGTTAATTTGAGTCTTAGATATTAATTCACCTTCATTACACATTAATAAATTCTATTATTTTTTACACAGTTAAACGGAAACACATTAAATGTATCCATCACTCGTTAATATTGGGTCTGGGAAAAAGTTCGTGGCGTTTTTTCAGTAAAATTCAACTGGTCCCCGCATGGCGCGTGGACGAATTCATTTAAACCGAATATGCTCCATTATTATCGACAATGTTTCGCCATTTTTTTGGTAGATCCATGATCCCATCGGTGAAAAACTTCTGTGGTTTCTGGTCGAAAAACTGAATCAAGTAGTTTTCACAGGCTTCTTTTGAAACCAACTTAATTCCATTGAGAGAGTTCTGCAGAGATCGAAACAGATGATAGTCAGAGGGTGCTATATCCGGACTGTAAGGTGGGTGCATCAAAACTTCCCAACCAAACTCTCTCAATTTTTGACGGGTCATCAAAGAAGTGTGTGGTCGGGCGTTGTCATGATGGAAGACAACACATTTCCTATTAATCAATTCGGGCCGTTTTCTTTCAATCGCCTAGCGTAATCTCTCTAGTTGTGCACAGTAGAGTTGAGAATCAATCGTCTGACCAGTTGGAAGTAGCTCGTAGTGGACGATTCCCCTCCAGTCCCACCATACACACAGCATCACTTTTTTTGGCGTCAATGTTGGCTTAGCGAACGCTTGTGACGGCTCACCATCCTTTATCCACGATCTTTTACGCTTCCGATTATCGTACGTAATCCATTTTTCATCTTCGGTTATTAAACGTTTCAGAAACGGCTCGATTTCATTCCGTTTCAGCAGCGCATCGCAGATGTTAATTCGGTCCATCATGTTTTTCACGCTCAACTCATGAGGAACCCATACGTCAAGCTTTTTTTTGTAACCAGCTTTGTGTAAATGGTTCAAAACAGTTTTGTGGCAATGCCTAGCTCCATGCCAATATCGACACTGCTGATATGCTTATCTTGTTAGACTTTTTCAAGAATTTCATTAGATTTTTCAGTGATTGGACGACCGGAGCGTGACTCATCTTTCACATTGAAATTTCCAGAACGAAAGCGAGCGAACCATTTCCGCGCAACAGATTTCGATAAAGTACCTTCACCGTACACAGCACAAATTTTATCACAAGCCTGCGCAGCGTTCTTCCCCTTATCATAATAATATTGCAGAATATAGCGAAATTTCTCATTATTCTTCTCCATTTTCAAGTGCGAATAACTTTCCAACCACTGCACCGATTACAATGTTTCTACGCTCAAACTAACGTTCGGAAGGTCATCTAAAAAACGAGCCCTCGGTGGTGTCGCTGTGACTTGTTGTTCTTTAGTTATCGGCAACCAATGCCATCTATCGGGGAAAACGCCACGAACTTTTTCCCAGACCCAATATATTAGAATATTTTGACGTGATCCAAGTAAGGCTCATTTACAATTACACTTGACTTTTACATAATAATAACACTCACCAGGACACTAGGAACACAAAACGCGTCAACAATTTCAACGTGTTGACAAAGCCGGACTATTTGACTATCTTTTTGGCAGTAGTTTTGATTAATTACGCTTTATTTGGCAATTATGCCGTGTTTGCTTGGTCAGCGGATGTGCTATTGAATAGCGATTGAAGCGATGTAAGTGTATTTACTGCTATTTGAGTATTAAACGTACAGTTCTCCCACTATTTTATATATTAAATTATTAGTTTGTTGTTTTAATAAATCCACTTTCTTCGTTGTACCAAAAAATATTTTGTCCTACCAAGTTATTATTTTATTTTAAATACCAGATTTTCACTCAAGACTTAAATAAGTTAAAATAACAAAGTGTTGCATTTACCTAAAATATTTTACTATTTGACTCAAAAGTATTTGTTCTTGAAATAACCTTTTACTTTAACAGTTATTAAATGTTTGCTAAACATGTTCGGTGCATTGTAAATAGGTGACTAAAAACTGTAGTTGAGCGTTTTGCTTTGTTTGAATGCATTATTTCTATCACTGTATATACTCTACAGACCGCTAGTATTTAATCCATAGCAATTTTTTTCAATAGGTTTCTTAAATTAATAAATATATTGAATATTTCCATTGTAAACCCAAGAAATGTAAATTTGAAACATATTCATTCAACATAGCTGCCTATAAATTACCCATTACTTTCGTAGTTCCTTTGGGAAATTCTATTACACTAAGGAATCAATAAAACTAAGGAATAAATAAAACACTTTGTCTAAATTTTACATTATACACTCCGCGCAACATGAATAGGACCAACTGCATATATGACATTTGTAGTTGGTATAAACATGGTAGCGCGCTGGAATTGTTATTTTCGAAAATAAGAGGGTTGATAAAAAGATGTATGTAGGTACCAAATATAATTTTTGTAAAAGTCAGTGCAAATGTACGTTACTAATGACAATAAGTAGAGTAATTAAACGCCACTTGAATACGACCAATCTACAAAATAAAAGATTCGTTTGCAATAACAAAATACTTTATTGTTCAATAATGAGTACTTTTGCCATTATTTCTTATAACCTCAAATAGTCGGGATGGAATGGAATTATACAGGGTTCTCAAGTAGTCAACGGGAAGTTCCGCCCAACTTCGTTTCAGCGCCTGCTCTAGTTCGTCAGCGCAACTGAATTGGGTAGCATTGGAGTACAATTTACGCGACAACCATCCCCGAACATTTTCTATGATGTTCAGGTCGGGGGAGAGCGATGGCCAATCGAGAACCTCCATGCCTTGTTCTTGAAACCAGCGTCGAACAATGCGCGCGGTGTGAATACTGGCATTATCCTGTTGGAAAATAAATGGCCCACCTGCCATAACGTTGGAAAATTTGTCTTTCACCTGTTGCAGCAGCTGGACGTACTTTTCCGAATTCTGTCTGCCCTTCACTATTACTAAATCAACAGGTCCGTTATAGGAAACAGCTCCCCATACCATGACTGAACCAACATCGGCTCGCCTTCGTGACTGAATCACTTCATCTTTACGTAAATCGTGGAAATAATAAGAAAACCCATCCGGGCCATCTAAATTAAACTTCTTCTCGTCACTGAAAATAACAGTTTGCCATTCTCTTGTCCACCCCATTTTTGCTTGAGCAAACTGAAGACGTACAGTGCGCTGAAATTCCCTTAAAGGAGGCCGTCGTTTAATTTTCAAACGTTTTAAATGCGGACAGGTCTTCAGTAACTTCTGTACAGTTCTTACCGATGCATTCGTTCCAACGTTATTCGCGATTTGTCTTGCCTTTAATGCCGAATTCGATGCTTCGCGTAATATGGCTCGACGTTCTCTCTTAGTTGTAACGGATGTTGTTCGCCCTTTAAAACGTTTTCCATAATTCTCGGGATCCCTAATAAAATTGTTCACAACCTGGTGTGATCGACTTATTTTCTTTGCAGTAGCCCTTGAGGAATACCCTTCTTGATGGAACGCTTTAATTTTTCCAATTTCTTCCATACTTAAGCACTTCTGTCGTCCCATCGTTGCACAATACCCTTAATTACAGATGTTTGTTTATCCGGATACACGTTGTAACTCGACACTCATCCGGTAGCTTATTATTAAATACTGGTCGTATCCAACCGGCGCGGTGCATTTTATATGTATGTGGTACTTACGTCACCCAATGCATAACGTTATACACTATTGCGCAATAATGCGTATTATTTGCCATATCATACCATTACAAACTTGCATTGTATTTTTAGTAAATGAATTGTTTTTCAAACCACCGAAAGCTTGCAACAAGTCGGGTGGTCCTATTCATGTTGCGCGGAGTGTATTATATATTTACCGCGACTAGTTTCATCAGTTAGGATATTATCAAGCATTAGGTCAGTCCACAAGTTCGTGCGTTTTTTAAGGTGATTTTAAAATAAATGAAGAAAACAATTTTTAGTAATTTTTAATCCAAAATATATTTTCCTGCATTATTTATAATCTGTTCCCAACGATTTGGCAACTGTTTGATGCCCTCCTCAAAAAACTTTTTATCCTTTGAGCTGAAATACGTCTCGATATACTTTTTTTAAGGCCTATTTTGTAGTGAAATGTTTTCCATCAAGATGTGACTGAAAGCCACAGAAAAGGTGATAATCACACGCTGCAATATCGTGAGTACGCTGGATGTAGCATAAGCTCTCTACCGAGCTAATGAAGTTTGCTTAGCGTTGGTCTTGTCAGTGTGTGATCGCGCGTTGTCGTAGTGGAATAAAACTTTTCGTCTATTCACTAAGGACAGCCGCTTGTTTAAAAGAGCTGCATTGATATTAGTCAATTGTTGGCAGTAATATTCTACTGTAATGGTCTGGTTCCGCTTCAAGAGTTCAAAATAGACGATATCTGACATATCCCACTAAATTGACAACAGAATCTTTCTTGGCTGAAGGCCAGCTCTTGATGTGGGTTTCGGTGTTTCTCCAGCATCTACTCATTGCTGTTTTCGAATTGGGTTATTGTAAAGAACTCAGTTTTCATCGGCAGTAACAATGCGATTCAAAAAAGGTTCATTTTCATAACGCTGTAGCAACTGAGAACACACATTCACCCTTTGCTGCAAGTTTGCTACCGACAATTTGTGAGGCACTCATATCTCCAGCTTTGAAACCTTGCCTAGGTCCTTCGGATGTCTGTAAACAGTTCCATGGGTTGAATTTAACTTTGCAACCAGCATAACCACGCTTAAACTTGGTTCTAATTCCTCTAGTTCCTGCAAGGACTCCCCATCAAATAGAACTGAACGTCCAGATCGGGGTGCATCCTTAGCTTCCAAATTTCCATCTCGGAACTTGGAAAACCACTTTTGAACAGTCCTTACACTTATTGTATTCTCTACGTGTACCGCATTTATTTCTGCAGCAGCAACTACTGCTTTTTCTCCCGTTTTAAACAAAATGTACAAAATATGCCTCTTGTATTTGTTTGATGATTCCATTTTTGTTTGTCATAAAAACTACGTCTTTGCCGTACTTAAGATAATTCAACTGTGACACGTCTGAAACAAAAACGCAAAATTAAGAGAACACGCAATAAACCAACAGTTATTAGAATAACAGAGTTTTTTGCCATAGTAGCGAAAAAAGCGAAAAAAATTTGTTATTATTATACCATAGTTCTATTTTGTTAATTTAGTCTCGAAGCCGTTTGATTCATTGACTGTAAAAATCATCGCCAAAAGTACAGCGATGGCAGTCAATTGAATTAAGCAGACCATTAAAGAATAGTAGAAACAGCATAGGGACTAGATTTGATTTTGAGGTCCTCGAAGATCCATTATATCTAACATACTGTAGTCGGAATGTATGATGTGAATGAAGAAATTTCAATAGTGACTTACAGAATCTAAATGCTTAAAGCTTATTCATCAAAACATGATGATTTACTCGACTAAAAGCTTTAGATATCTCCGTGTAAACCTCATCAACCCGTCCTTCATTGTCTAATGCATTTGAGGTATAGGGAAAAATAAGCCATATTGGACACTATAGATTGCTTCTCCATCAAAACATTTTGAAAAGGCGGTATACGATTTTTAGTTGCAGAATAAATACTTGAATATATGATTATTTTGGCGAAATTACGCAAGAGAAAAATTGGTCTATAATTTTTAATGTTAGAAGATGAGTCACGTTTAAGTATAGGACAGACTTTCAAATTTTCAACATTTCAGGGAATATGGACTGCGCTGTGTGCTGAATTGGAGATTATAGTTAGAGGAGTATTCAACACAATCCTGTAATACCTCATCAGAAAACTGTTAATACAATCATGTTCTGAGACCATTTTATTTTTAAGTTTTTTAATGGGGCTTTATCTAATTTAAACTCATTTAGAGTAAAAGCATCCACAAAGGTTACACAACAATGTCAACAAAACTATTCCTCCCTTCTACAATATAGACACCGCTGAAGTAGTCTCGAACACCATTAGCAATTCCCTGTAGATTATCATATGCATTGCCATCATATTATATAGACCTTGAAACCCTAGATGTACCACGTTTCAGAAGTAATTGTGTCCTCAACTTTTTCAAAATATACCCTGTACATCCTATCAATGTCTTTTCTCATCTGAGATCTAAGCTGCTTGTATTTAGTTAAGTCTGCCAAATTATATGAGCGCACAATTTCAGCCCTACTACGAAAATTCCTTAGAAACATTTTAACGATCTGTTTACGCCTATTTTTAAGGCAATAAAAAACGCGATAGAATTTTCCACCAAGCGCAATATATCATCTGTTCAAGAACAACAGGACGAACATATTTCATATTTAAACCACAATAAACAAAGCACACTTCACTGCGAATACAAATGTTTAAAAACTTTTGTTTGGGTTTCGATTTGCAAAGAGATTAGAGCCGTTTCAAAATGCATGTTTATTTTGAATAAACTAGTATAACACGCTTTTCGCATTTCCCCCTTTTCATATTAATGAATTACCTTTAGAGTTTGATACTCTAAGTAGCTCTATTTGGTGTACATGAGTTACAATTACTTTCAAAATTATCAAAAACCAATAAAAAAGAGATTATAATGAAATATATATTGAAGTGCAATCATTAATATTATCTGAAGAAATCTGTTGTATTAGATCATGTGATAAGATACTAGTAATATTATTATTAAATATATTCAATAATCTTAACAAATACATAAATGATAAGTTCGAATTTATTTCATTTAGTCACCTTTATTAATGACACTGAAATAATGTTCGCGAATGTAATAAGACTAAATGACAATATAAGAACGTGGGTGAATATTAAATAACGTTAGCTGTTGCTTACTTCTTTCTTCTTGCAGAGTTTTCGATGGAATCTCTTTTTAGTTTATGTTGTGGTCGTTACGCAATTACTGACGCGGACGAAGCCACAATTCCAGACGCTTACGTCTGGCAAGGTAAATTTATTTTTATAGTAATCCCTTGTTTAATATATGAAATTGTTTAATGTAATTGGAGAATTATTAATTTTAAATGCGAAGCGGCAAATGAATTTTGTTATCATGTCAAAGCCTAAACCTGCTTTTTCGTGGACATCTTATATTTTATTAATAATAAAATATAGTTTTGGAATACTACAATTTGAACGATATTTAAATTTGACTACTAATGATAGCCTTTTTAAATAGAATTATTTTTTCTGGGAAAAAAGGTATTGTGTAGTTGTGACGGTACTCAACTTATAAAATGAGATACATACTTTGTTGATCTTTATATTGTTACGATCCTTGTTTATTGAAACCCTACGTTTTGAACTATATTGGTACTGTTCAATATTTAAAAATTATTATTTTCTTGGGCGCCTTTAATGATAAATAAATTTGGAAATTTAAGTAGGACCTTAAGTAATAATTTATTATTCACCAAAATCTATCGGTTAGCAAAATTGAAATAAACATGTTACTTTACAATTAAACAAGGATACTATTCTTTATACAAATAATGATACTGAGGGCATTTCGGATTATGAAAACGGATGCACGTATACAAACAGCCCTTTAATTTGAATATCGGAAGAAGCTTATAACATAATTATACGTTCATTGATAATCAGAATCACATTAAAAGAGTATTTCTTGTAGTATAAAAATAAAATTAACAATGATTAAAGTCAAATGTCCCAATGTGACCTCGCTGTATGCAAGAATCAATTAATAAAGAAAACACAACAATATTAACATTACAATTCACAAATACAATTTTTTACCTTATGTTGTATCTCAATTTGTGTTTTAACACTTATCTCGTTTTAATACAGGTGGTTTCTGCTTCGGATATTTTTCACCAAATGCGGTGATTCGTACACTCACTATAATTATTCGCTTTTCAATACTACAAAATTAATTAAATGCTGCCTATCGACCTCCACTTGTAGGGATCAACATATACAGTGTGTATCAGCCAAATGGAATAAATTCGATAATAATTAAATGGAAAGGTGTTCAAAAAAACGCTTGGACGTGTCGATTGGGATTTTTAGTTGCGTATTTTTTTAAATAAAAAGTTTATATACAGGGTGTGTCATGTAAAAGTGGTCAATACCAACTTTCTAATTTAAATGCAACGCCCAGTCAAATATTAAATTTTTAGATTCTTTAGAAAATTCCAGACATATTTCATGTACAATGAACAATACCTATGTGCAATACCTATCTTCGACTGTTTCGGAAATATTAAATGTTTTCAGATTAATTTGAAAAATTTTTGATAATGTAAAAAATAATAAGAAAAACATTAATGTCACTGTAGGAGATGTTCAAAGTGTTCGCCGCAAACGTCTTGACAACATCCTAATCTTAAATAAAATTTTTTCTAACGTTGCTCAACATCTCAGGTGTGACCGATCTAGTCGTAACTATTATTCGCCTTCTTAAGTCAGCTAAGTCGAGGGGTTTAGTTTTGTATACTATACTCTTGACATATCCCCATAAGAAGAAGTCTAATGGCGTCAGATCAGGGAATTGTGCTGGCCATTCCATCGATCCTCGCCTACCTGTCCACCGATTCGGGAATATTTGGTTGAGGTACTGCCGGACATTGATTTGGTAATGGGGTGGTGCTCCATCTTGCTGGAACCACATCGTATTTGCTGGAACTTGTGGGTTTGCTAGATCAGGATATAAGTTTGTCAAATCTGGCACGAGATTATTTTGAAGCAATGCTAAATAATTGTCGCCATTCAAATTTCCATCAATGAAAAAAGGACCTACGATATGATCTCCAACAATTCCTGCCCAAACATTAACCTTCTCAGGATATTGCGTATGTTCTTCCCTCATCCAGTGAGTATTTTCCCTGCACCAATAGCGGCAATTTTGACGATTAGCATGACCATGAAGCGTAAAGGTACACTCATCAGAAAATAAAATATGTTCCAATTGGATCACATTGTTGTCTAACATTGTCATCATTTGTTCACAAAAATACGTTCTCCTATCAAAGTCGTCTTCCATGAGCTCCTGAGTTGGTATAATTTTATAAGGACGCATTTTATTTTCTTTTAATGTGCGAGTAATCGATGAACGGCAAACATCGAACATTGACGCTGCTTGTCTACTAGAAGTATGGGGGTTTTCTTCAAACTCAAGCACAATATCCAGTTTGGTATCATTACTTACTGCATTCGCAACTGCTTTTTTTATTTGCCTTACATGTCCAAACTCGCGAAACTGCTTTTCTATTTTACTAATTGTTTCTTGGGATATAGGCGGCAAATTTGGAAATTTCTCATGAAATAAGTGAGCAACTTCCATTTGTGTCCGTGTGTTATCCCCATAATCAATCATCTGCAGAATTGTTATTTTGTGCATTTCTGTTAAATAAACCATTTTGCTGAAATGTAGTTAACGAAATTCAAACAGTTATGACACTGACAACACTTTGCTAAGGCAACGAAGTACAAGTACAATTAAAGATTTTCACTTAATAGTTCGGTAAACAAACTATTATGTGAAAATCTTATTTTAATTGTAAACAAAATTATTAATCTGAAAACATTTAATATTTCCGAAACAGTCGAAGATAGGTATAGGACATTGTACATGAAATATGTCTTTCTAAAGAATCCAAAAATTTAATATTTGACAGGATGTTGCATTTAAAATAAGAAAGTTGGTATTGACCACTTTTACATGATACACCCTGTATATAAACTTTTTATTTAAAAAAATACGTAACTAAAAATCCCAATCGACGTGTCCGAGCGTTTTTTCGAACACCCTTCCATCTAATTATTATCGAATTTATTCCATTTGGCTGATACACACTGTATATTTTCGCAATGCTCACAAATCTCTCTACTTTGCAGAAAGTGACTGCTACATCTAGTTTAAAACGTATCACATATTCTGTTTTTTTGGTGGAAATGACTTAGTACTAACCAGCTCGTATTCTCCATGTAACTCTTTTCCGATTAATTAAGACTCCCTGTCTATTTATATAGACACAGATTTTATTACAGACTCACACACAATGGGATTGTCCTATGGTCTGCACACCTTCGTTTCCATAGACGGAAACTTGTTTTATTATGTGCATGTAGCTCTCAATTGCACACACCTGGTTCATTACTTACAAGTGCATATTATAAACGGAGACAGTGTACATAATGGGTGCAATAAATATACATAAAAGAGATGTACTAAAATATAATAAAGGGTTTTATAAAATAAACGGTTTACACTTTTGAAATTAAGCAGACTACAATATAAAAACGGGAAAAACCTATAAATGAAAGAAGACGAGTATAAACGCATTCCGACATTATAGTGAATCTATATTATTATATTATTTTATATAATTAAAACCTTTCTAGGAATTTAATAATTCATTAAGGCTAAATATATATTAATCAGCCTTTACTTAAATAAAATTATATGAACACCCCAATGTGTTTATATTAATTAAGGCATTTACTCTGAGAACTAGTATCTACATTTACATTTGAAAGTAAAAATCAAGTAGCATCTTTACTTAAACGAAATTAAAATAAAAATATATACAAAAAATAAAAATATACTTTTCAAAAACTTAGGCGATATATAGATTTTACTCTTCTTTGTATATTTTCCATAAAAATACTGTGAATATTGAATTCGCGAATATCAGGGTACGAAAATAATGTAAACTATAGGAGTATGTTCCGCATGAAAACAAAAAATGTGTAGTTACAATTTTTAATATTTATAATTGTGATTAATGTTAAAAAGAAACCAGGGAATTTTATATATATATTTATAGTTAATAAACAAAATAAGTTAATTACTTGCAGATGGACCTGGTATGCAGTCCCTAGAATGTGTAGAGGTACATAATTTATGAGTAGTAAAAAAGTTTAAAATAGCGGGTTGCTTGGTTTTACGCATTTTCTCCAACAATATGGTCCTTCTTTAAAAGTTTCTCTTCTTTATGAGAATTTGCATCGATTGCATGGATTAAATTTTTTACGTCTAGGATTGAATAAAGTTGTTCTAGATTTTTTATTGATAGTAAATTTTCAGAGAATAAAATGTTGCATCAGCCTGGTTTATTTGATCGTCTTCTGTGTGTATTTCTATTAAATTTTCAATTGTCAATCCTATGTTGTGCGCATTGATATTTAGAGTGCGGAAATTTAGTCGGCGTACACCGGGAAAATAGAACGGATTTCGTCGCTGATATGTATGTGTGTATGCAATGCAGTGTTCGTTTTCGTTTGGTGGTGTTAACTTGTATTACGGAGTTTAATACGTTGTATAAAATTATGTTCGAGTGAAAAAGAGTCGAAGAATTTACCATTATCTGACATAGCAAATAAGTTTATTTGTAGATTTTCGGAATTAATGTACGTTGACGCGCAAGTGAAATGCCTAATTTGCGATAGACTGTTTATGTGTTGGACGAAATACGACTACAAAAGACACGTGAATAGTGGACAGTGTAAAAAGAAACAGGATTACGATCGAATGAGCAATTTCTGTTTGATTTATGTTTAAACACTGATGGTGTGAAGTATACCATTTCATTTATTAGGAAACGAATTATTTTACTCATCCTGGAATAAAGAACTGTAAATTACCTAGATCGAAAATTTTACTAAATTTTTTACCATCTGCTCGCGAACGTATTGAAAATAGAAGTGAATCAGAAATGGAAAATAAAAAAACTCCAGTCATGTGCGGACGAAACGACAGACTGTAAAGAAGTTCTATTATTAACGTTATAGTTCATACAGTAGAACCACTTATTTCAAAAGTGGTGTTAAATATATGGGAAAAATTTAAACTTTCGAGAGACCAGCTCTTAACGTTTATGACTTATGGCGCTCCAAATATGCGCTCTATAGGTATGTCCCTTAAAGGCAAATGTGATAACTTCTTCTTGTAACAGTAACTATTGGACGCTGTGATTCAGAGGTACATAGCTTGATAGTGCACAAAAAAGTAGTGTTTCTTAAATCTTCTAAACCTATTCAAGAATTTCACAGACAATATACTGACATATCTGAACCTTCACTACACTTCTTACACACTGGGGAACATGGTAAAAGACAACATTTTATTATTTTCTGCAATTCCAAAAAAATAAATATGCAATTTTACAATTTGATCTTAAAGAAGTAACTAGTATGAAGTAAAATCAAAAGAAATTCCAAGATTCCGAAGTAAAGAACTATTTACGACGAATCGCGAATACGGAGCAACTGCAGTAAAAACAAAATTGCGAATAAGCGGTTTTGCGAAAACGGAGGGCGTGAATATTGGAGGGTATTAATTTTCTTCATGTTTCGCTTGGCCTTTATTGTCTCTCCATTTTTTCTGCTCCGATAGTATCTATCGTTTCCATTAATATATTGAGACTCATCTTTCTTTTTATTTTTAATTAATATGCTGTCTTAGATCATTAAAATCTAAATTACATAAAAGACATTACGAACATTTTAAAATATGGCGCATCCGATTGTTGTACACTACGACAAGTTCAGTGCAGCTTGTAACTACATCCAGTCTATGCTGTGGCAGACTGCCCTGTCTCTTGGTGTTATTTACAAAAATTTTTCCTGTGGATTGAATACTTATCGGTGCTTGAAGGATATGGCGCTTGTGCTAAAATGTGATTATCCACATCCATCTGATATGAAGATTTTCAGAGAGATATCTGTTTGGACGTTACACTGAACTCAGGATGCTCCACTTCATCTTTTACCGAGGTGAACATTGATGCTATCAGGAAGATGCTCGAATAAAATAGGTGGTTCAAAGAGGTGTTTCTGACTTTAATCAAGTTGCTAACGCAGTTCGCGAGTCTTTGTCTACATTTTTTCCTTTTCTATATGAGATATCGGCAGAAAGTTCCCTTTCCCGTACTATTCTTTGGTCTACCTTAAATTCGGTAAAATTTATAGGCATCACTTTAAATTTAGTCACAACTTTGGTAATAGAATCTCGGTTCAATTTATTGCCAATTGTGTAGTAAAGTGAAACATCCACCATATAGTCTAAATTGGCTCCGTTCGACTTATTTTCATTTAAAAATTAGAAAAAAGTATCTCAGAATACGTCATTTTGCAGACGATAACTAACTGAGACAGCAGCCTGCTCTGAAAATCAACAGAAACCACCTTTTTTTGATAGAATAAAGTCGTTGCAAGAGAGTTGGCGCAAGTACGTTGAAGTTGAGGGAGATTATATTAAAAAATAAAATTATCGAAAAATTGTCTTTTATTTCGTTTTTAGATAAAAAGAATCTTTCTAGTTCTCATCGTACTAAGAAAAAAATTTTTAATATAATAATAATTAATAAAAAGATCACAAATCATTGTACAGCGTGTTTCAAAAATAATATACGTATCACAAAGTATTATTTTGTCCAAAATATCGATCGCTGCGCCTCAGCTCGGCTATTGGAGAAACGAATACATAGTCTAGTTTATTTAATACCCGCTAGATGTCAGCTGTTTTTCTTGGTAACCGTCATATTTCTAAAATGGCAGCATAAATCATTTTGTGTTTTCGAGTTTGCGATGTGCGATTCCGTGATTACAGTGCAAAAACGTTTCAGGTTGAGCTATCAAATTGATTTGAGACGTCGGTTGGTTATGAAACCGTACAGGTTACAGTTGTTACAAGCTTTGCCTCCTGATGACAAACGGAAACATGTGGCATTTCGCAACGATATTCATGATGCTATTGACAATGATAACACTTTCGCACAACGCATCGTGTTCAGTGATGAAGCGACTTTCCATGCTAGTAGTCTGGTAAGCAAACACAATGTTCGAATTTGGGGTCTACAGAGCCCACATGCAGCCATTGAATATGTACGAGATTCACCTAAAATCAATGTGCTTTGTGCGATATCCCGATCATCTGTTTACGGCCCATTCTTCTTTGATGGAAACACGGTTAACGGTCAGCAGTATCTCGCTATGTTACAAAACTGATTGTTTCCGAGGCTGCACGAAGACAACTTCATTTCTCAACAAGACAGGGCACCCCCTCACTGGAGTCGCCAAGTGTGTGAATATCTGAATGAAACTCTACCGAACCGTTGGATTGGTCGTCAAGGAGCTGGCGACTTAGCATGTCTCAGCTGGACTCCACGGTCACCGGATTCGACACCCTGTGACTTCTGCCTGTGGAGTTTCGTTAAAGACTACGTTTATGTACCGCCACTCCCACAGAATCTGAAAGAGTTGTAGAACCGGATCCGTAGTGTCATAACATCAGTGACGAAGGACACGCTTGCCCGAGTATGGGAGGAATTTGGGTATCGATGTGAGATTGTTCGTGTCGCTGATGGAGGACATATTGAACATCTGTAATCTGAACTTGAGAGGGTCGTAAATATGTGTGTAAAGTTTCATATTCATATGTCTTAAAGTTTAATAAATATATGCATTTGAAATACGTATATTCTTTTTGAAACACACTGTATATTTAAACAGTACGTAATCTATTCAGTTTTAGATACTAATATGTTATACTTTGGTACAGTGTAAATGATTAGAATTATAATTTTAAAAAGGACATCTTCTAAAATACAGCTCAGGCATCTGTATTCAGATCATTTTAAAAAAAAGAATAACTAACAATATTTTTCTTTACAGAGTATTAAATAGAGATCAAATTACTGTATTTGATCTCTACGTATTTAATAAAATTCTCATTATAGAGTGTATATTCTTAAAATATGTAACTATAATATTTGTTTAAGCATTACTGAATTTAATGGCTTGCAATGCTTAAGATTTAAGACATATGTATGCATTACGTATAGTATGTTATAACTACAGGAAAAGAGGCTATTTTAAGATTTTATGAACAATTTAATGCATTACGTTTTAACATTTATGTTATAAATTCATCATGTATTTGTAAAATAAACTAGTTTGACGTAAATTTCCAAGATTTTGTTTATTTACTTGTTCGTTAATGTCAAAATATTTATATTTATTATATTTCCGAAACTACTCGTTTACAGTTACATTTTGGCGACATTTTCTAAACTTACGCAAATAATTCTCTAAAAGCACATTTCAAGATTAATATGTGTTTATCTAAAATTGTGTATGTGCGTGTTTCTGATAAAGTTAGACGTTTCTGACGAAAAAATTTCGCAGTAGATAGGAAAAGAGACTCTGAGATATCACTTCCGGAAACTAATTATTACAAATGCAATAAGTTTCAAAAGAATGCGTGAGCGAGGCACGTAGAAAAACTTATAAGATATAATAACTACATGAGTAGAAAAAAAAGAAGGAAATAATAAAAAAAGGAAAACAAGCAAAGAAACAAATGTATTTGTGGAATAGAAAGTGATTTGATACAGTTTGCCGTTTTAGATTTGAAGAGAAAGCAAAACCTTATTTTTTTTTGGTTCTACACATGTACAAGTGATTTTAAATGATTTAGGCATAATTTGGTTCGTAGACTTCCGCGGTCGTGGTCCATAGTATCTTCTTCTAGGCTGGAACCGCGTCACTGATATAACTGCCGACGTTTTCGTAACCACTCGCATGGGCCATCTTCAGGGCTCAACTACTGCTACTCTTTGTTGCACTGGAACTGTCAGTTTCAGTGCAACAAGTTGTTAAGCCCTGAAGATGTCCCATACGAGTGGGTACGAAAACGTCGGCAGTTATACCAGTGACGTGGTTCCAGCCCGGAAGCTAAGAAGAAGATAGAATTAAGTACAGTTTGAATTTACTGCGTCAGTTTTTAGTAGCATAGTTTCATTTTGGGAATGTCTAGGATTTTTATTATATAATATCAGTTTCGGCTCGTTTATATTTAGTTTCCGTATGTTGGTTTTGTTCTTAATATGTCTTTTACAATTGAATAAGAAGTATGAATATAACTCAATTTGGAATTGAATACATATGCAAGAGCAAATTCTACTGGGCGACCATCAATTCTAACAGAAGATGTTAATGATAGACGTCAGATTTAAATTATTATAAACGCCATAATATTAAAAATAATATAAAAACAGTTTGAGTTGAGATTAGCCAATTATTAACAAGCCCAGTGTTTTGGATACCAAATTATTAACAATTGCTGTGACGTAGAAGAAGAAAATAAAAATAATTAATGTTGGAGTGTGCCAAATTATTAATATGTAATCGTTTTCTAAAAAGAAAAGAAATTAATGGAGTTCCGTGCTAACCATAGGGTTTCAATTTACGATGAGCATCAAAAGTTCTGAATATGTGTAAAGTTGAAAGAAAAATAATAGTCCAAAGAAAACCACACGATTGTCCTTAAAATTTTATTTATCGAAATTAAACAAAATAAAATTCTTAAAGCTTTGAATATATTAAAAATCAAAAAGCGTAAACGATGTGTAAAAATAACAAAACTAATGAAATAGGTAATCAAGTTGCAAGAATAAAATACATGAGACTGGGAGAAAAAGTAGAGATCGACCGATATGTATGCATTTCTGGGATAGAGTTTGTATATAGCGAAGGCAATGTAGTTAAACCATATGAACAGTACATTTAAGGAAAACTAGGAATATAAGTCGAGACCATACATTGATGTACTGTGAACGATCTTCTAAAGGAAAGATTTTCTAAAAGAAATGGTCCAATGACATAACCGAAAATTAATTAATAAATAATTAGAAGGTGCGACATAATGAAGGGAATTACGATAATAGTAAAAGTACCATTAAAAATTTAGTTGGGAGAAGTAAAATGTTATGTCACGCGACTTGCTTAATATAATCGTAATACAATAAAAGCAAATAACAAGTAAGGTGGTGAAGATAGGTGTTTATTTTTTTATTTGATAGACATTAATTGAATTCATAATCGCAATTAGAAATTAGACAAAATCAGAATTAATTAAATACAATATTAAATGAATACTCTGAAAACGAGAAATATGTGTGCATATATATATATATATATATATATATACATATATATATATATATACATATATTGTAGGAAATATTTCCTTTAAAAAGGTTTTCGTTTAAGCCACAGATGTTACTAAACAAAGAGATTTTTCGTTGGAATATTTGTACATGGCAAAGGTTGTCTAAACTTAATAATTTTTATAGTTTTAAAATCGATCTCTATGTAATAAAAAGACAATTTAAAACGTATGAAAAAAATTATTTTATATACGCGAAGCTTAACAAAACAAAGGATAATAAATCAATTTGCCTGTTAACTGCTCCGACTAGTATACATACGTTTAATCGCGTTTAATCCATTTTGAAATTTTTATTACCAATTTTAACATTTTAAGCTTATTAACAAAGCTCTACTAAAAATGCTTTAGTAAAAAATCTGCTTCCATATTGATACATGATTGCTAGGTTTTGATTAACAAGTACTGTTAATACTTCAACGAAAACCGGAACAGTTATGACATTTTTAATGTAATATTCATCTTCGATACGGAATATAGTCTACATTCAATAAAAATTGGAATTTGGTAGTTGAATAATTGGTCAAATATTTTTTATGGATAATAACGCAGAACGATCTCGTAAATAATGGAATATCTGCAGGAATTTTTTGACAAGTAGTAAATCAGTCGAGACACCCCCTCGGAATTTAACTCCCTTAATTTGCCATTTCTTTAACCATTTTAATATGAAAATTTTAGTAAATAGTTGTATAAATAACAGAAGAACTGGAAACAAGTATTGCTGATATTATAAATGATATAAATCAGTGGAAATTTTGAAGAATATTTCCTATTATCACAAGAATAGTTGATATGTATTTAAATGTCTATAGCAGATATTTTAAATATTTATTGTGAAGCATTTTCCAAAAAATGGTGACTGTTTTTTCTTTAATATGTATCTATTTATTTTAATATAAAAAATAAGTTATTCATTGAAGATCCGCTTTGAGATACCAAAAGAAAGTTAAAGAAAGATAAGAAAAAATTATATAAAATTCAAGTGTCACCTTCAAATATGACGTAGTTGCAAATTCAATCTATTCTTAATCATTTAAAATCACGCTGTATATCTCTCCATGGGTATATTGATGCAACACTTGTTAAACAATTGATTCCTTATTTATGAAGACAACCGCAGACAGTATTTATTAAAGCAAATAAATATTGTATCACCCTAGATGTATGTGAATGATTTTATAGGAAACTCCAAATTTAATACGTTGGTTTAAATTTTAGTATGTTAGAAATTAAATATACCGCGCTACATCACATCGAATATGACTGTCAATATATTGCAAAATAAGAAACTTTTGGATAAATTTAATAATGTATGTCACAAAAGGTTTGTTATATTACGACCACACCGAACAAGTTTTGAAAACTGTTATACAGCTTAGATGCGTCACCGCAAATATTCAGTATGTACTTATTACGAATTTGTTGACAAATGAGGCAAACGTGACAGCCCTGTTTATAATTTGAACGTGTTTGTAATATTAGGTTCAATGATCTTAAATTCAACAAATTAATCGAATTTTTAACAACTACTAGTACTAAGTAGGTTTCTTGTATATACATATACTATAAACCACGAAAGTTGCCCATTACAAAATACAAACATATACCAGCATTTGTCTAATTCGTCGGTAGTCATATGTGTTGAAGAAAAAAAGGGCGTAAACGTTTTTCTAATAAAGTTACGCGCTACGCCTTGTCAAAAAATTGTGAAAAATTAGAAACAGACGTATGCAGAATATGTGTATTATGCACATATGTGTCACATATAATACAGATAAAATGTTGTTTTGACTTTCGACTTATGAAGTTTGTCTTTTCTACGGTTCTGATATTGTTATGTACCTTGTATTTTACCACTGTTATTAATTATTGCAATATTTTTAACCTGAAAAATGTAACGGAAGACCTTTATTTGTCCGTTAATTCTGTATAAGAGGTAATATTTTCATTGTTGCTTTAGAAAACAAATTTCGAGAAGCGTTATTTTAGAGAGTAGCCGCAGCATTAGGCATTTCTGTAAGAACAGTGTTTCATGTCAAACACAGGAAAGGAGCTGAAACTGCGTTACCAATAGGAGCTTATAAACCACGTAGAAAGTTGGAAAGTCGAGTTATAGATGAATAGGTGAAATGGACATTCCTAATATTATATACGACTTGTACAACGTACGTACTTGTTTCCATAAAGAAATGCTTACACTACTTTTTTAGGAAAACATGTCATGTTTCGCGCTACACGATGCTTTCGCTATATACATCACCTCGAATATGACTGTCAGTATATTGCAAAATAGGAAACTTCTGGATAAACTTGTTGTAGTATTACGACCACGCCGAACAAGTTTTGAAAACAAACTATGAAATTACCAACTTTAATCATAAGTAGAGCTGCTACAGCTGTCCGCATTGTAGTAAATAATAGGTATTGTTGAAACCACGAAAGTTTGCCGGTGTATCAATAACGCTGCAAAAAATAAACATATGTATACTGGCATTTATCTAATTCATCGGTAGTCACATGTGTTGAAGAAAGAAAGGGCGCAAACACTTTTCTAATAGAGTTACGCGCTATGTCTTGTCAAGAAATCGTGAAAAATAGAAACAGACATATGTAGATATATGCAGAACATGTGTATTATGCACATATGTGTCACGTATAATACAGATGAAATAGTGTTTTGACTTTTGACATATGAAGTTTGTTTTTTCTACGGTTCCGATATTTATATATTCCTTGTATTTTACTACTGTTATTTGTTCTAACAGCTAATTTATCATATTTATTTCCTCATCCTTGCAAATTTACACTTAGGTAACCGACGTAGGCAGCTCTTACATTTGTTACTTACAAGTTAGGTATAGTTATGTCAGATATACGTCTTGATTCTAATTGCCAAGACTTTGTTTATAAGTTGTTGCAATATTTTGAAGCTGAAAAAGGCAACGGAGGATCTTTATTGTTCGTTAATTGTGTACAAGAGGTAATATTTTTATTGTTGCTTTAGAAAACAATTTCGAAAAGCATTATTTTAGAGAGTAGCCTCAGCATTAGGTATTTCTGTTCGAACAGTGTTCGATGTCAAAGACAGGAAAGAAGCTGAAATTGCGTTACCAGTAGAAGCTTATAACCACGTCGAAAGTTGAGATATAGATGAACAGGTGAAAATGGTCGTTTCTAATATTACATACAACTTGTACAAAGAACGTACGTACTTATTTCCATAAAGAAATGCTTACACTACATTTTTAGGAAAGCATGTCATTTAAAAAAATATCAATGTGATACTACAGGAGCGTTATATCATGGATATCAGCATTTATTCTTTGATTCTTTGAATGTCTGTTAAAATATTTAGGATTTCAATTTGTGAAAGACAATGATCGCAGAGCTTCAATGGAGAAAAATCATATAGCTGTTCTGTGATATTCGCTTTTACGCACTTATAAAGCGAATGTTGCTATATAAATAAAAATAATAAAAGGGATATTGTCTTTCTCGACGAGACGTAAATTTTTGCTAAGGGCAATAAAGGAAGGTCGTGGCAAGGTGCGAACACAAAGAAAACTTGAAGGATATTATGATAAACCTTTTATAATTCTTCATGTAGGTAATAAAGATGGATTTATTGGAAAAACGCAAGAGTGATATTTCCTTCGATAACAGCGACAACTAATTATCATGGTGAAATGAACAGTGCAAAGTTTGCAAGATGGGTAAATGACCAATTAATTCCAAATCTGCATGAACCCTTTTTAGTAATAACTGATAATGCGGCTTACCACAGTGTATTAACACATGGATCAATAAGTCCCGAGACTAACAATGAAAACAACATTTTTTTTGCAAAATTTTTTTTTATTCATCAACATAATCACCTTTTAGGGTGATACAATGGTTCCAACGCTTTTCCAATTTTTCAATACCATGTTTATAAAAAAATTTATCTTTCGCTTCAAAATAAGCTTCAGTTTCAGCGATGACCTCCTCATTTGAGCCAAATCTTTTTCCCTGGAGCATTTTTTTAATCAGCAAAGAGCCAGTAGTCACTGGGGGCTAAATCTGGCGAATATGGGGGGTGGCGAAGCAGATCAAAACCCAGTTCGTTCAATTTTGCCATTGTTTTCAACTTGTGGCAGGGTGCATTGTCTTGGTGAAAAAGGATTTTTTTTCTCTGCATGTGCGGTCGTTTTTTTGCGATTTCCTCCTTCAAACGCACCAGTAGGTCAATATAATAATCACTGTTGATCGATTTACCTTTTTCGAGGTAGTCAATGAAAATCACGCCATGTGTATCCCAAAAAAACTGACGCCAGGACTTTGCCAGCTGACTGCTGCGTTTTCGGACGTTTCGGACGGCTTTCGCCAGCTGTGCGCCACTCAGATGACTGCCGCTTCGACTCTGGAGTGTAGTGATGTATCCATGTTTCGTCCATGGTCACGTTCTTTTTTGTTGCGAGTAAATAGCGATAAACAGCTTTCTGAATCATCGACTCGTTGCTGTTTTTGTTCCATCGAAAGCAATCGCGGCACCCACTTGGAAAAAACCTTTTTCATGCTCAATTTTTCATGAAGGATAGTAAATACACTTCCATATGATATCTGTGTCATCTCAGCAATCTCACGGAGCTTCACTTTACGATCTTTCATTATAATTTTTGTCACTTCACTCACATTTTCCGGTGTAACGGCTTCCACAGGTCTACCCGAGCGTTCCGCGTCATTTGTGTCGGTACGACCAAGTTTAAACTCGGGAAACAACCGAAAAGTCGTTGCTTTTGATGGAAATGATTTTTCAATCCATTGTTTTGCTTGCGTGGTGTTTTTACCCATTAAATAACAATGTTTTATCAGAACACGAAACTCGGTTTTTTCCATTGTTTAAACAAACTACAAAACGACTTTACTCCAACCTCGATAACTCAGCTGTTTCTGGTCCGATCGACTTAAAATTTTGACACGTTTCAAGCAAAGGTTAGTACTCTAGAAAGACGTGGTTACTGGTTTACCAGCGCCATCTATGGGTTAGTACTTACCATGTGTTACTTACTACTACAAGCAACCATGTCAAAATTGGAAAAAAGTAATAATAGTTAATTGGTTTAATAATAATAATATCAAAAGGTTTATGAAGTAGATGAGTTAATAAGAAAAACTGGCCACGAAGTACTCCGAATTCCACCATACCACTGTGAATTCAACGAAATAGAGTTTCTATAGACGCGTGCAAAAACGCACTACAATAAACATGTTGGTGAAGAAGGATATGGAGATGAAAATGTTTTAAAAATGTGACAGCAATCCTTAAGTATCTGCACACCCGATTTTTGGAAGCAATGTATTCGACATACTGATGCATTAATAGAAAAGTGGTATGAAAGAGAAGCAAACTTTGACGAAGACGAATTTGTTTCTTCTGTAAATACTGTTTCAGAATCTGATACCGATGAAGATATGGACAGTCAATAAACTTTAACTTATTAGACTATTTATTTTTATCTAGTTTTATTATGTTAGAATTTAAAATATTATTTACTTTTTCCTTTAATAAACGAACTATTTCTTCTTGTGAGGTATTTAATAATTATTTCAATAATAATTTCATAGTACATAAATTTCTCCATACATTTTTTATTTATTTTTTCCGATGTTGTTTTTGTACTTTCTAAGGTGTTTCAGATAAGTATCACTAAGATACCTAATATACATCTTGCTTGAAAATAAATGAAACATTAATAAATTCTCTTTTCCAATATGTAGGTGCTTCCTGAATGTTAATAAAAACGTGTACTTAAATTAGCAATATTGATAACATTTAACATAACCTGTATTTACAAACTTCTCAAGTTATATTAATCGTAATTCCTAGCATTATTGTATCTGGCAGCAATTTAAATATAGTATTTACTCTGACATCCTCACTTCCTGTTGGCATCTTATTTCCTACGACAGTGATCACGTGATCGGAAAACATTCCTGATTTAAACTTTAACATGTAATACGTAATAATTGAATTTTCGATTTAAACCTCGTAAGATACTGTTCATATCAGTGAACTGTTGAGTAAATAATTGTTTAAATAGATTAAATAATTAATGAATATCTGTATGGCCTAAAGTCTTATTTACTTAGAGAAAAGGTATCCATAACTTTATTCTTACGTTCAATGGACAGAGTCAGATGTTAGATGCCAGTAAGTTTTAATAATATATAAAAAATTATGAAACACGCTTCTACAAAACATTATCAATCTCGATGAACTTGGCTATACATCTGTAGCATCTGGTATGTTTTTAATAACGTTTCACTCAGCAATGTACGCCGCGTTAAAAAAAAGAAACAAAGAAAACGATCGTTCCACATCTAATGTAAGTTTCATAGGGGATCTGGAGAAGCATTATTACTATCATTATATATTTATCTTAATCTGACAAAACCGGATTTTTTGTTTAAAATACTATTTAACTTTTCTACAACTAGATAATTTTTCTTCGCTTAGGGCGTTCAATTGTGAATGTACATCGTCCAGTATTTGCAGTGACTTCACTAACGACAATGACAGATTCTCTAATTTGCCTATTGTCTCAAGTATCTCATTGTAATTGTGAATACTTTGCAAATCTGCAAATGCTTGAGCATTTTCAAATTTTTTTAGAATTTCTTTAATATCCGCGACTTTTAGCATTGAAAAATCTATTTGTGGAACTAATGAAGCATTGCATATAGTCCCCCACGACGTGTAAGAATCGACTGTGTTGTTTTGGTGTATGCTGGGACATTTTGTGAAATTCTAAAATTCGTTTAGGAGACTTAAGAAAAACAGCTTTTCTTTGAGCTATTAAATTATTTACCTTTAGAGAACAGTTTCTAGTAGTTTCTCTTACAACATGTAATGCATGAAGTTTACATGTTACACTTGTTGTTAAGAAAGCGATTCTTATATAACATGCTATTTTTAACAGCTATTTTTGTAGCACTCATGGATCCAAATAATTCCACTTGATTAATCTGACAAGATATTTCGTTTTGACTGACGTCAACGACATTTTTTCTCGTAATCCGTGTGCTATAATTGCGATATTCATGTACGGATTCACAATCGCCCCTCTATTTATTAATTTATCTACTCAAGTCCTGGTTCTTCTCGGCCACCAAAGATTGCGCTTACTGCCTACTCCCAGTAAATTTTGGGACCAGTAGTAATGTAACTAATTCATGAGAAACTTTTCCATCTTCATCAAGTTTCAGAATGATTTTATGCGAATCTAATGCGTGTGTTTCGTCATATTTACACGATTATACTAATACTTAATTGCGCCCAAATTTAACTAATAATATTTACTTTCATATTTGAATAAGAAAGCGAACAAACAGTAGTGAATTACAGCACCAAATTAAGTTTGAAATGTTGGCCGGGTATTTTTGATTACCGGCGAGATATTATTATTGTAATTTATTGTTGCTGGTTAAGTTGAATCCGAAAATTGCATATTCTGAAAGAACAATTAAAAGACTGTACCATCACATCTTAAAAATTAACATTTTCTGTTATTCCGTTATGACATTAATTACAGAATGCTAATGAAAAATTTTATGCATTGGATCAGGACTGAAATTTGTCTCTACCGTTATCTAAACCACAACTTTACCAATTAAGTTGTTGTTTTATTCCTAGTCTACCTAATGGTTTATCCTCTACTTTAATCTTTTTTAATTCGAAGTTTTAGATCATGTCCTATGTATTTAAACTGTACAGAGTGATTTCCTCCACATCACTGAATCGTTCTTTACGCAGTTCTTAATGTCTGCCTACTTCTCTACACTATTTAGTTGTCGGGTTGTCTTACGACCTTGAGTTTTTCAATCATCCATATCCTTTTTACAGATTGGATTCTTAGAAAAAATAAATCCAAGATACTTAAACTCTTTATATTACTTTATTTGGCCTCAGTCGATTTGTAAATAATGTGTTTGTTTTTTAATATACTTAATTTAATATAAACTTGTGGTACACCCACCATAGAAGAAATTTCCAGCAACTCGTAAATCATTTCTATCGGCATTTATAGTAGATGTTCTGTGTTCTGAATATTAAAATTTAAGTATTTAATATATAGATGATCCGAATTGTATTGTTATTAATATATTATAATATACATACGATTAATTTTAAATACTTTAATTAATTACTTAATTAAAAATCAAGACATATGCGAAAAATTAATTTTACAACCGGCATGCAAAATTAGAAGTCACGAAATTCAAGAACACTGTATATAAAACGAATTTTCGAACAAATTTCAGTTTTATATATGTTGAATAAATATGTCAAGTATTATTGTATTTAATTCCAAACACTTGTGATAATATAAAAAAGGATACATTGACTTTTAACAAACATATTTCTTTTTGTCGATATAAAATAAAATCTTATATTTTTGGGAGTATTGACAACCATTGTACATATGAAACAGGCAGTAATTCTTGTAAAATTGTTCATAGTAGACTGACTATAAATCTAAAAGAAAATAAATTTCAATTAATACAAGTTAAATTAACATTAGACAGAGTTAGAGAGCGGAAGGAAATATCAAAAGATTTTAGATAACACCATAAATTTTAAAAAAACCACAGTAACAATAACTGAAGCTTATAAATAAATTGGAAAAGAATATTTAGAGTTTAAGATAAGTTCGTTTATTAGGGAAAATTAAGAAATAGAACATTTATAATGGACTTATATGTGGGTAATTTTGATGGAGCCTGTGGTTGATTAACTTAATCACTGAAGGTTGATACCCCTTCCCACATTAATGTGGAAAGGGGTTATATATCAACCTTCAGTGATTATGGACTTATATGGATAAAAATATACAAGTAAAATAGAGTAATAAAAAGGATTGCAATAGATGACATTATATGGAAATATACTATATATATATGTACATGTTTGTATTTCAACATATATGTACGTTTTATATTTGTTCAAATAAATAAAAAAATTATGAAGTTTTTAGGGGTTTTTACATTTTACGCTATTTATGTGGAAATAATTTAATAAAACATTGGTATACTTTGCATTTATAATGTCTCGAAATAAGGAACAATAATAAATTTTAATAACTAACTATATTATATCTACAAAGTTATCATTGCGAATATTTCGGGTCTGGGAAAAAGTTCGTGGCGTTTTTCCCGATAGATGGCATTGGTTGCCGATAACTAAAGAACAACAAGTCACAGCGACACCACCGAGGGCTCGTTTTTTAGATGACCTTCCGAACGTTAGTTTGAGCGTAGAAACATTGTAATCGGTGCAGTGGTTGGAAAGTTATTCGCACTTGAAAATGGAGAAGAATAATGAGAAATTTCGCTATATTCTGCAATATTATTATGATAAGGGGAAGAACGCTGCGCAGGCTTGTGATAAAATTTGTGCTGTGTACGGTGAAGGTACTTTATCGAAATCTGTTGCGCGGAAATGGTTCGCTCGCTTTCGTTCTGGAAATTTCAATGTGAAAGATGAGTCACGCTCCGGTCGTCCAATCACTGAAAAATCTGATGAAATTCTTGAAAAAGTCCAACAAGATAAGCATATCAGCAGTGTCGATATTGGCATGGAGCTAGGCATTGACCACAAAACTGTTTTGAACCATTTACACAAAGCTGGTTACAAAAAAAAGCTTGACGTATGGGTTCCTCATGAGTTGAGCGTGAAAAACATGATTGACCGAATTAACATCTGCGATGCGCTGCTGAAACGGAATGAAATCGAGCCGTTTCTGAAACGTTTAATAATCGGAGATGAAAAATGGATTACGTACGATAATCGGAAGCGTAAAAGATCGTGGATAAAGGATGGTGAGCCGTCACAAGCGTTCGCTAAGCCAACATTGACGCCAAAAAAAGTGATGCTGTGTGTATGGTGGGACTGGAGGGGAATCGTCCACTACGAGCTACTTCCAACTGGTCAGACGATTGATTCTCAACTCTACTGTGCACAACTAGAGAGATTACGCCAGGCGATTGAAAGAAAACGGCCCGAATTGATTAATAGGAAAGGTGTTGTCTTCCATCATGACAACGCCCGACCACACACTTCTTTGATGACCCGTCAAAAATTGAGAGCGTTTGGTTGGGAAGTTTTGATGCACCCACCTTACAGTCCGGATATAGCACCCTCTGACTATCATCTGTTTCGATCTCTGCAGAACTCTTTCAATGGAATTAAGTTGGTTTCAAAAGAAGCCTGTGAAAACTACTTGATTCAGTTTTTCGACCAGAAACCACAGAAGTTTTTCACCGATGGGATCATGGATCTACCAAAAAAATGGCGAAACATTGTCGATAATAATGGAGCATATTCGGTTTAAATGAATTCGTCCACGCGCCATGCGGGGACCAGTTGAATTTTACTGAAAAAACGCCACGAACTTTTTCCCAGACCCAATATTATATATATATATATATATATATATATATATATATATATATATATATATATATATATATCCTTGAAAGAGGGAAAATAAGAGAATATGGTGATAACATCGTTACACCGCAAATGAAATGTCAAAATTCTTCGTCTCAGAATATAAAATAACCTACAAAAGTAGACCACAATATTAATAATTTACATACTTATAACTTTATTTAATAATTAGTATAATTAGAGTAAAGAAATACAATTACAAATATGCGCGATATATAATATACGTAATGCCAAAAAAATGTAAAAAACTAATATAAACAAAACTGTAATTAAATTAAATAGACAAAATTAAAAATTAAAAAAACATATCCTTATATCCAAAGAAGTGATTGCAGAACTGTAAATCTTTGTGCAATATTAAATTCGTACGAGCGTCCAGTCCTTGGAAATTCATAGAATTTACCAGTTCCTACAATTGTTTTAAAATCCTTGTCGCAACAGCAATACATGTTTTATCTTACACTTTGCCGCAGATATCAGAGTACTCATTTATTTCATCTGTAAATAAATACTTATTTACTATCTGCTGTTCTTTATCTACTGAATAATATCGTTTGAATATTTCTAACTTATGTGTTGGAATAGTGAGTTGATTGTGTCGCGAAGATGTTTCAATTGTGTGTTTAGCGAAGTTTCACAGCAACAAAGCAGAATTTTTGCGCTGTTTCATAAACATGGATGAAACATGGGTCCATCACTTCACACCCGAGACAAAAGAACAATCAAAACAATGGACTCAAAAGGGAGAACCGGCTCCAAAGAAGGCGAAGACCATTTCATCTGCAGGCAAGGTCATGGCATCGGTTTCTTAGGATGCGTGTAGAATAATTTTCATTGACTATCTTGAAAAAGGGAAAACTATTAATGGCAACTATTATACGAACTTATTGTAACGCTTGAGCGAAGACATTAAGCAAAAACAGCCGCATTTGGATAAGAAGAAAGTATTGTTTCATAAAGACAATGTAAAATAATCCGCTATTGCAATGGCCAAAATGAATGAATTAAAGTTTGAATTGCTACCTCATGCACCATATTCGCCAGATTTAGTCCCCTCGGATTATTTTCTATTCCCAAACTTGAAAAAATGGCTCAGTGGTCAAGGATTTTCCAACGATGGAGAAGTGATGTCTGCAGTTAATGGCTATTTTGAGGAGGAAGACAGTTCTTATTATAAAAAGGGTATCGAACTTATTGAACATCGCTGGGAAAAGTGTATAGAGTTGAAAGGAGATTATGTTGAAAAATAAATATATTTCTTTCCAAAATTTTTGTGTTTTCTTTCTTGGGTCGGGTACTTCTGGAACCACCCTAGTATGAGGTTAAAAGTAGCTGCTTGAGGCATCCCATGTGTCACTATCAAGAACTCAGAGTGCATATTGTCAATACTTCTTGAGTTCTACCCTTAAGATATATGTATATACTGAAAAATTTCTGTTGATTCTGATATACTAACCTACTTAGGAGTTGATAATAGTGAACTGTGATGTGCTGTGTCAAATTTTTTGTTACCTTGCCAGAATCTGTCGCTCATAATATGCAAGGTATTACGAGAAGAAATTATTTGTCATCAGTAATGGATACGCGCATTTTCGTCGAATGTCAATAAAAAAATATGTTTTGATTCCAGATTTTTGCCACGTACTGTTTTTATTATGAAGTATAATATTATTTATTAAGTATAATATTTAATTTTTAGAGGCTGACTATGAAACAAATGAATCGATCCACGTCACATATCCTTAAAGAAAATAATTTTCTTTTTTGTTACATAGAAGCTACTTCCAAAGATCGATCGAGCGAATTTCTTGTGAACTTGAGACTTAGCAATAACTTTTTATTTTTTAAATGTCAATCTCTATCCCGAAAGATTTCATGTCGAGCGTAAAGATTGATTATGTGTTGTAAATCAGTAAACTCGCTTTCTTACCTAACAAAGAAGGATCCCCCAGTTAGTTATAAAGTAGTTTATTTATTACTGAAATAAAATTTTATTGCTAATATTTACAGCACATATATAAATGTACATGTATGCAAATCCTTTACATAATATAAAATGTAATGAAATTTAAAATTTCGAAAAATTATTTAGGAAAATTTTTGGATACATTTGCATACAATTGGATATTATATACGCCACAAAGAGAAGCTGTGATAATGGTTAAGAATTCTAGACATAGAAACTAGAAACTGTTATATTATTGATGTGTCAAAACAAAACGATATGTAGGGCTAATGCATAAATTCGTAGCGTTTTTGATGTCCAGCATGAGAGTACCTTGAAAAAAAATTGTTAGGCAAACGCCGATGTTATCTTCATATCGTATTAGTGTTTGTTTAACCAAACAGATTTTGAAATTGTGCAAAGATTGTTTTATTTATTGATAAAAACGGAATTTTAGTAGGAAAATAAGTATTTTCGACATACGATTTTGTTTGAGTTCAACGGAGGTGTTATGCATTGGATGCCGCTAGAATCGTTTTTGGCTTTTACGGAAAAAATGTAACTGTGGAGAGTACAACGCGGAAATTGTTTTCTCTATATAAAGAAGCAGTTTTGATATAAACGATTATTGTTCAGAAAAACTATCGAATTCTGATGAAGATCGTCGAAAGCTTTAATTCATTACTATTCACGCCATTGAACTTGAGAATTAAAGTTGAAAAACCGGGTATCTTAGTGCGTCGATACTTGGTTCGTGTTGTTAGTTCGTGAATTACATCGACTATTTTTGTCCCACATTGTTACTTGTAACGAAATATAATGTTTTAGCATTAAGAACAGAAAAGAATGGCTTAGTGCTAATAAAAAAAATAATTCCCCGAGCAAATGCTTCGTATCATACAACTCACACATACTGAGTAGAATGGCCTGTATCAAGGTCTAACTCTACCTCTTGAATGTCTCTTCTCTATCCGCCCTGGAGCACAATTATTTTCTTGAAATCTTAGGTCGAACTCTCTCTTGTGAGCTCTCAAGCCCCACTAACTCTTATTAAAATTACCAGGTTATTTATAAGATTACCAATTTCTATCTTGCGCTCAATGTAACCATAAACTTAGATAATATGTTATACATAATTCATTCAATAACTAAACTATAAAATTAGAACCTTTCTAGAAATATGTACACTAAAGAAAATTCATAATAGATTTAATGCCTAAAATTAAAAGTAAAGGATTATTTAAATTAAACATTCTTTTCAAATGGGCCGGAGAATATACAAAATAGAAGAACATATAATATAACAACCATAAATATATTAATAAAACCTTTCCAGAATTGCATTCAAGAAAATACAAATACATATACTTAATACCCAATAGGTACAATAAGTGTACCTAAAAGGAATATGAGCTGTATTTAAAGGATTAACATTTATTACTCTCTTAAAATTAAATCTACAACACAAATATAAATGAATTCCGACTATACAATGCATTTATATACCTTCTATAATTACATCCTTTTTGAGAATTACATTAATAATACATTAAGGGATAATACACATAAATATACTTAAACTAAATTAATATACATGCCATAAAGTATTAAGAGCTACTTCATGACAATTAATTTAATACGTTCACATTTGGAAATACCATTTAAGTAACATCTTTATTCGAATGAAATTAAAAATAAAAATTCAAACTAAAATTATTCTATCCAAAAAATTACGCGATTCGTTACATTTAATGCCCAAATACAGCGTGTGTCAAAAAGAATATACCTATTACAAAGTATTACTTTGTCCAAACTATTGATCGCTGCGCCTCGGCTCGGCTATTAGAGAAACGAATACATAGTCTAGTTTATTTAATAGCCGCTAGATGTCAGTTGTCTTCTGTTTTTTTTTTTTGATAACAGTCATATGTTCAAAATGGCTACTCCGCAGCAGAAATTATTTTGTGTTCTCGAGTTTGCGAAGTGTAATTCCGTGATTACAGTGCAAAGACTTTTCAGGTTGAGCTACCAAATTGATCCTTCGAATGGGTGGAACATTCGTAGATGGTATCGACAGTTTGTAGATACAGGATGTGTATGTAAAGGAAAGAGTCCTGATCGCCCTCGTGTTTCTGAAGAAAATGTTGCACGAATTCAAACTGCTTTCCAACGTAATCCTTCAAAATCAACTCGTCGTGCCAGTCGGGAGTTACAATTGCCTACAACAACAATTTGGCGTCTTTTGAGACGTCGGTTAGTTATGAAGCCGTACAAGTTACAGTTGTTACAAGCTCTGCGTCCTGATGACAAACGAAAACGTGTGGCATTTTGTAACGAGATTCATGATGCTATTGACAATGATAACACTTTCGCACAACGCATCGTGTTCAGTGATGAACCGACTTTCCATGTTAGTAGTCTGGTAAACAAACACAATGTTCGAATTTGAGGTCTACAGAACCCACATGCAGCCATTGAACATGTACGAGATTCGCCTAAAATCAATGTGTTTTGTGCGACGTCCCGATCATCTGTTTACGGCCCATTCTTCTTTAATGGAAACACGGTTAACGGTCAGCAGATCTCGCTATGTTACAAAACTGGTAGTTTCCGAAGCTGCACGAAGAAAACTTCATTTTTTAAGAAGACGAGGCACCCCCTCACTGGATTCGCCAAGTGCGTGAATATCTGAATGAAACTCTACCGAACCGTTGGATTGGTCGTCAAGGAGCTGTCAACTTAGCATGTGTCGACTGGGCCCCGCGGCCACCGGATTTGACATTCTGTGACTTCTTCCTGTGGGGTTTCGTTAAAGACAACATTTATGTACCACCACTCGCACATAACCTAGAAGAGTTGAAGAACCGGATCCGTACTGCCATAACATCAGTGATGAAGGACATGCTTGCCCGAGTATGGGAGGAATTTGAGTATCGATGTGATATTGTTCGTATCGCTGATGGAGGACATATTGAACATCTGTAATCTGAACTTGAGAGGTTCATAAATATGTCTGTAAAGTTTCATATTCGTATGTTTTAAAGTTTAATAAATATATGCATTCGAAGTACGTATATTCTTTTTAAAACACCCTGTACTTCAGAAAGGGCAGTTCTGATTAGATACGATTGACCGGAACTACATGATATTATGTTGATGTGCAGAAAAGTCTTTATTTGTGGGTATATGTACGAAAGTCAAAAACGTTGTTAAACTATGATAAAATACCTACGAGTTTATAGCTGATAATGTTAGCAGTATTCATACTTTTTACTGTGGGAGTAATCCACGAAATATTACAGATGTTTGGCAAAATACAAAATAAGGAATGTCCAATTAGGTCTGGACAAAAGAAAAGCTAATGCATGGCTACAGTCTTTAGCCAAAAAACTTGGTATATGGCTGTTATTCTTTATAAATGTATTCTTGTTCAGAGTCCAGAGGCGTGCACTTTGTATAATTTTTAATCTTAATAGATCAGATTCCGTTCATGATTCTTAAAGTCCTTACATATTGTGATGTATATATTTTTGAATTGCTTTGTTTTGTTTACAAATTTAAAGATGAATTTAGTTCTAATATATCACATCAATACCTTACGAGAAATATAAATCAATTGCTATCCCTTGCAAGTGAAACTATATTTGATCAGAGATATATTACTTTAAAACCTTGCACCTTGTACTTTACTAAACTTTCTGTGAATACACCGAATCGAAATAGCTTTCATTTATTTAGAATACGTTTAAAAAGGTATCTGGAATATTTTGATAAAAAATATTTGTAATTTAATCAACATTTATTTTCATTCTTTTTTGGCTTATTTCGTACTTATTCATTGTGTAATGTATCTGAAATATATCGAGACCATTATTATTATCAACTTATTGAATTAACTAAACCATCAGAACTTATAAAAGTTCGATACTGATACAATCATACATAAGTCAGGCACGTCTAAAATTGAATTTAAGCATGCAACGTATATAAATCTGATGTAAGTAGAGAAGTAGCTACTAATGGATTGCAGTTCATTTAATTCAATACACATAGTTAAGATAAATTATACCTGGAATCCTGAGATGTCTTTTGTTGTATACGTATGATCAAAAGCGCCTGGGATCCACTGAAACGGAATTCTGAACAAGTAACTGCTACGCGCTTCGGCAAACAGTTTCCTCAGTCGCTTGTAATTATATAAGGAATGTTAATAGTTGAAACGCCTATATTTTTTCATTTCTATTTTAGATTTTGTACTATTCTTTTGTAATTTTTTTAAAGAAACATATAGGTGAAAACTTTGATGTACGAGGCTGGGATGAAAAGTTCGTGGAATGAAAATAAGGAATAGAATTTTATGGTTTGAATTTACGCTTATTTGTTATTTAGGCCTGTGATGATTCAAAATTTCTATGCCTGAATAAAATTCAGAACTTTTAAGTTCGTTAAAAGACGCGTCCAGCGCAGCTTTAACACTTGTCTGTTGGAAGTTTCTAAACCGTAAACCTGTAAAGAATTTTTTTAGTATGGAAGGAAAGCGCTAATCCGATGGTGCTAAATCTGACGAATAAAGTAGATGCGGCAATGACTCAAAGTATAACTCGTTAAGTTTTACCATAGCAACACTTGGAAATGATCTTTTTTAATTTGTAATAAATATTTGTGGCGCTTTGAACTTTTTGAAGGTAATCAATAAGAGTAATACCTTTGCATCCAAAGAAATAGAAACCAATACCTTCCTCGCAGATGAAACAATCACTGCCTACTTTAGGGAAGGAGACCTACTGCGCCGCCAGTGTTTAGGTTATTGTTTTGTTTTGGATGTATAATAGTAAGTAGTTTATGCCTCGTCTGTGGTAGCAAATTGGCGCATAAAATATATTTTGAAAACAGTCGCAGCACGCACCTCGCCGACAGCTCCTTCATAGCCAATTCTTCATTTAAAATGTATGTTGCGCATTTTTTAGACATGTCTACAACCCCCATTTCGGATGCTTGAAAACTACGATTCTTTAATACCACAGTATAAACTTTTCCAATAATTTCCGGTATAGTGGTGCGTGGTGCACCTTCAATGGTTGTACGACAATATTTGAACTCACAGGCCTATTTATTCACTGAAGAAAATTAAGGTGGCCGAGTTCTTCAGACCATACTTCATGTCATTATATATATTTTCGTTATTAAACAATGGTCACAACGAAAACTAATAAGTGTACCGATCTAAAATTGACGGTTAACATTGTTAAAGAGAAAACTTACCGGTGAACTGCTAAAACCATCTGGAAACCGAGCCATATCTGTCATTCCACTGACTTTTCAAGACCTACTCGTAAAACCATAACTAAGGTCAAGAATATATATAATTGAATTTAGGATGCATGGTATACAATTGAAATAATTATAGAAGCAGTTACTAATGATAATTCAATGTACATAGCTGAGGTAAATTATTATTCCTGGAATCTTGAGATGTTTTTTATTGTGTACGCTTGAAAAAGCACTTGGTATTCACTGAAACAGCACTCTGAACATTGAATAAGTAATTGTTCAATGGCACTCTTCTGGTATATTAAAATTACTCTAAGGTACAAAATGATTGGGTTGGAAACCTCTGATCTAATATTTTCTATTGTTTTCTAATATTCTTCTGACTAGTCATTTTTATAAGCCCATATTGATAAAAATTTCTCTGAAAGAGGTTTGTTAGCCATTTTTTTTCCGTGTTGACTAGAAGGATTGGAAGATGATACGGATGGTGTAAGTAAAATGATTTGTAAAGGAAATCGAAGGCTTGGCAAAGGAATTGGAAAAAGATCAAAGCTCGCGTGGACACATCCCTGAATAAACCTATGTTTGTTAAAACCACAAAGACTGTCTACCCGCTACGCATCTCGATTGGTATTGGCGAGTTTTATTTAATCATGATTTAGCCAGACTTGTTTACTATTCCTTACAATGTTATTTTCGGATATTATAAATAGAACTGCCAAGTTGAGCGGTCCACATCCTAGTAAGTAACAGGCATGTTATATGTAATGTTTAAGTAAATTAATTAATGATGAACATCTGAATCGCGTGCATTGGTACGGTAAATTTTTGTTATTTACCCAGCGACAAAGTATCAATACGATCCATGTGATCAATGAACAGTAGTGAGAGCAAATTTTAGTAAGATATAAAAACTTATGAAACACTTACTCTTCCGCAAAACATATCAATTTCCATGAGCTCGGCTATACATGTATCATATCATTTCATTCAATGATGTACACAGCACCGAAAAAATGTTTTTATACAAAGGAAACGATCGACTCACATCTAGTGATGTAACATTTACATAGTAGCTATGTTAATATTGGAGGTTATGTATGTAATTCGGAGAAGAACTATCACTATCTACACATTCGATTTGATCTGATAAAATTCGAATCTTTGTTTAAAACACCATTTAATGTGACTATAAATAAATGAACATTTTGTCACTTAGATTGTTTAACTGTGAGCGTACATCGTCCAGTATCATATTTGTAGCGATTCCACTAACAACAATGAAGGATTTTCTAATTCGTCTTTATCTCAAGTATTCTTTTGTAATTATGAATAATTTGTAAATCTGTAAATACTTCAGCATCTACAATCTTTTTACTTTCTTTAGTAACTGCTGCTTATTTCGGATTAAATTACAAAATTAAAGTTTGTATTTGTTGAAAATATTTATAATAATAAAACGCTGCCTATAATCACGTCATGTAAGAATTTGCCATGCTGCTTGAGAGAAGCCGGAAAACTGTCTGTGAAGTTCTGGAATTCCGGATTTTGTTTGAATAATTTATTTATAAGTAACAGTTTCTAATAGTTTTTGCTACAAGGTGTCTTTTAGTAGCTAGTAATATTGCCACTCGC
>JAVIWB010000955.1:0-19031 GCA_031893035.1 Dermolepida albohirtum | reverse complement strand
GTTGGGCGGAAACGACTTTAAAAAGTTTTGTTTTTTAGGTGGTACTTATAGATTGTGACACGACTGTTACGCTGCTTCAAACCAGAACATTGTATCTTTTCCCGTTCCGAAGTTATTAGCGACCTTAGAACGCCATCAGCAGAGCTCACATGTAGCGTTGGGCAAATATTTCAAAAGTGATTGTTTTTTATTTAAAAAGATTGTGAAATGTTGTTTAAACCGAAATTGCCCCTTTTTTTTAGTTATTACGAAAAACGCCATAAACCCCAAGGGCGTTCAACGCCAAAGGTTTTTTTTTGGGTTGAAAGAGTGAACGCGACCGTTAAAACCAGAACATTGTATCTCTTCTCGTTCCGAAGTTATTAGCGACCTTAGAACGCCATCAGACAGAGCTCACATGTAGCATTAGGCGGAAACTGACTTTCAAAAGTGATTGTTTTTTAGGTGTGTACTTATAGATTGTGACACGACTGTTACGCTGCTTCAAACCAGAACATTGTATCTCTTCTCGTTCCGAAGTTATTAACGACCTTAGAACGCCATCAGACAGAGCTCACATGTAGCGTTAGGCGGAAACTGACTTTCAAAAGTGATTGTTTTTTAGGTGTGTACTTATAGATTGTGACACGACTGTTACGCTGCTTCAAACCAGAACATTGTATCTCTTCTCGTTCCGAAGTTATTAGCGACCTTAGAACGCCATCAGACAGAGCTCACATGTAGCGTTAGGCGGAAACTGACTTTCAAAAGTGATTGTTTTTTAGGTGTGTACTTATAGATTTGTGACACGACTGTTACGCTGCTTCAAACCAGAACATTGTATCTCTTCTCGTTCCGAAGTTATTAGCGACCTTAGAACGCCATCAGGCAGAGCTCACATGTAGCGTTAGGCGGAAACTGACTTTCAAAAGTGATTGTTTTTTAGGTGTGTACTTTATAGATTGTGACACGACTGTTACGCTGCTTCAAACCAGAACATTGTATCTCTTCTCGTTCCGAAGTTATTAGCGACCTTAGAACGCCATCAGACAGAGCTCACATGTAGCGTTAGGCGGGAACTGACTTTCAAAAGTGATTGTTTTTTAGGTGTGTACTTATAGATTGTGACACGACTGTTACGCTGCTTCAAACCAGAACATTGTATCTCTTCTCGTTCCGAAGTTATTAGCGACCTTAGAACGCCATCAGACAGAGCTCACATGTAGCGTTAGGCGGAAACTGACTTTCAAAAGTGATTGTTTTTTAGGTGTGTGCTTATAGATTGTGACACGACTGTTACGCTGCTTCAAACCAGAACATTGTATCTCTTCTCGTTCCGAAGTTATTAGCGACCTTAGAACGCCATCAGACAGAGCTCACATGTAGCGTTAGGCGGAAACTGACTTTCAAAAGTGATTGTTTTTTAGGTGTGTACTTATAGATTGTGACACGACTGTTACGCTGCTTCAAACCAGAACATTGTATCTCTTCTCGTTCCGAGTTATTAGCAACCTTAGAACGCCATAAGACAGAGCTCACATGTAGCGTTAGTCGGAAACTGACTTTCAAAAGTGATTGTTTTTTAGGTGTGTGCTTATAGATTGTGACACGACTGTTACGCTGCTTCAAACCAGAACATTGTATCTCTTCTCGTTCCGAAGTTATTAGCGACCTTAGAACGCCATCAGACAGAGCTCACATGTAGCGTTAGGCGGAAACTGACTTTCAAAAGTGATTGTTTTTAGGTGTGTACTTATAGATTGTGACACGACTGTTACGCTGCTTCAAACCAGAAAATTGTATCTCTTCTCGTTCCGAAGTTATTAGCGACTTTAGAACGCCATCAGACAGAGTTCACATGTAGCGTTAGGCGGAAACTGACTTTCAAAAGTGATTGTTTTTTAGGTGTGTACTTATAGATTGTGACACGACTGTTACGCTGCTTCAAACCAGAACATTGTATCTCTTCTCGTTCCGAAGTTATTAGCGACCTTAGAACGCCATCAGACAGAGCTCACATGTAGCGTTAGGCGGAAACTGACTTGCAAAAGTGATTGTTTTTTAGGTGTGTACTTATAGATTGTGACACGACTGTTACGCTGCTTCAAACCAGAACATTGTATCTCTTCTCGTTCCGAAGTTATTAGCGACCTTAGAACGCCATCAGACAGAGCTCACATGTAGCGTTAGGCGGAAACTGACTTTCAAAAGTGATTTTTTTTAGGTGTGTACTTATAGATTGTGACACGACTGTTACGCTGCTTCAAACCAGAACATTGTATCTCTTCTCGTTCCGAAGTTATTAGCGACCTTAGAACGCCATCAGACAGAGCTCACATGTAGCGTTAGGCGGAAACTAACTTTCAAAAGTGATTGTTTTTAGGTGTGTACTTATAGATTGTGACACGACTGTTACGCTGCTTCAAACCAGAACATTGTATCTCTTCTCGTTCCGAAGTTATTAGCGACCTTAGAACGCCATCAGACAGAGCTCACATGTAGCGTTAGGCGGAAACTGACTTTCATAAGTGATTGTTTTTTAGGTGTGTACTTTTAGATTGTGACACGACTGTTACGCTGCTTCAAACCAGAACATTGTATCTCTTCTCGTTCCGAAGTTATTAGCGACCTTAGAACGCCATCAGACAGAGCTCACATGTAGCGTTAGTCGGAAACTGACTTTCAAAAGTGATTGTTTTTTAGGTGTGTGCTTATAGATTGTGACACGACTGTTACGCTGCTTCAAACCAGAACATTGTATCTCTTCTCGTTCCGAAGTTATTAGCGACCTTAGAACGCCATCAGACAGAGCTCACATGTAGCGTTAGTCGGAACTGACTTTCAAAAGTGATTGTTTTTTAGGTGTGTGCTTATAGATTGTGACACGACTGTTACGCTGCTTCAAACCAGAACATTGTATCTCTTCTCGTTCCGAAGTTATTAGCGACCTTAGAACGCCATCAGACAGAGCTCACATGTAGCGTTAGTCGGAAACTGACTTTCAAAAGTGATTGTTTTTTAGGTGTGTACTTATAGATTGTGACACGACTGTTACGCTGCTTCAAACCAGAACATTGTATCTCTTCTCGTTCCGAAGTTATTAGCGACCTTAGAACGCCATCAGGCAGAGCTCACATGTAGCGTTAGGCGGAAACTGACTTTCAAAAGTGATTGTTTTTTAGGTGTGTACTTATAGATTGTGACACGACTGTTACGCTGCTTCAAACCAGAACATTGTATCTCTTCTCGTTCCGAAGTTATTAGCGACCTTAGAACGCCATCAGACAGAGCTCACATGTAGCGTTAGTCGGAAACTGACTTTCAAAAGTGATTGTTTTTAGGTGTGTACTTATAGATTGTGACACGACTGTTACGCTGCTTCAAACCAGAACATTGTATCTCTTCTCGTCCCGAAGTTATTAGCGACCTTAGAACGCCATCAGACAGAGCTCACATGTAGCGTTAGGCGGAAACTGACTTTCAAAAGTGATTGTTTTTTAAGTGTGTACTTATAGATTGTGACACGACTGTTACGCTGCTTCAAACCAGAACATTGTATCTCTTCTCGTTCCGAAGTTATTAGCAACCTTAGAACGCCATCAGACAGACCTCACATGTAGCGTTAGGCGGAAACTGACTTTCAAAAGTGATTGTTTTTTCAGGTGTGTACTTATAGATTGTGACACGACGGTTACGCTGCTTCAAACCAGAACATTGTATCTCTTCTCGTTCCGAAGTTATTAGCAACCTAGAACGCCATCAGACAGAGCTCACATGTAGCGTTAGGCGGAAACTGACTTTCAAAAGTGATTGTTTTTTAGGTGTGTACTTATAGATTGTGACACAACTGTTACGCTGCTTCAACCCAGAACATTGTATCTCTTCTCTTTCCGAAGTTATTAGCGACCTTAGAACGCCATCAGACAGAGCTCACATGTAGCGTTAGGCGGAAACTGACTTTCAAAAGTGATTGTTTTTTAGGTGTGTACTTATAGATTGTGACACGACTGTTACGCTGCTTCAAACCAGAACATTGTATCTCTTCTCGTTCCGAAGTTATTAGCGACCTTAGAACGCCATCAGACAGAGCTCACATGTAGCGTTAGGCGGAAACTGACTTTCAAAAGTGATTGTTTTTTAGGTGTGTACTTATAGATTGTGACACGACTGTTACGCTGCTTCAAACCAGAACATTGTATCTCTTCTCGTTCCGAAGTTATTAGCGACCTTAGAACGCCATCAGACAGAGCTCACATGTAGCGTTAGTCGGAAACTGACTTTCAAAAGTGATTGTTTTTTAGGTGTGTACTTATAGATTGTGACACGACTGTTACGCTGCTTCAAACCAGAACATTGTATCTCTTCTCGTTCCGAAGTTATTAGCGACCTTAGAACGCCATCAGACAGAGCTCACATGTAGCGTTAGGCGGAAACTGACTTTCAAAAGTGATTGTTTTTTAGGTGTGTACTTATAGATTGTGACACGACTGTTACGCTGCTTCAAACCAGAACATTGTATCTCTTCTCGTTCCGAAGTTATTAGCGACCTTAGAACGCCATCAGACAGAGCTCACATGTAGCGTTAGGCGGAAACTGACTTTCAAAAGTGATTGTTTTTTAGGTGTGTACTTATAGATTGTGACACGACTGTTACGCTGCTTCAAACCAGAACATTGTATCTCTTCTCGTTCCGAAGTTATTAGCGACCTTAGAACGCCATCAGACAGAGCTCACATGTAGCGTTAGGCGGAAACTGACTTTCAAAAGTGATTGTTTTTTAGGTGTGTACTTATAGATTGTGACACGACTGTTACGCTGCTTCAAACCAGAACATTGTATCTCTTCTCGTTCCGAAGTTATTAGCGACCTTAGAACGCCATCAGACAGAGCTCACATGTAGCGTTAGGCGGAAACTGACTTTCAAAAGTGATTGTTTTTTAGGTGTGTACTTATAGATTGTGACACGACTGTTACGCTGCTTCAAACCAGAACATTGTATCTCTTCTCGTTCCGAAGTTATTAGCGACCTTAGAACGCCATCAGACAGAGCTCACATGTAGCGTTAGGCGGAAACTGACTTTCAAAAGTGATTGTTTTTTAGGTGTGTACTTATAGATTGTGACACGACTGTTACGCTGCTTCAAACCAGAACATTGTATCTCTTCTCGTTCCGAAGTTATTAGCGACCTTAGAACGCCATCAGACAGAGCTCACATGTAGCGTTAGGCGGAAACTGACTTTCAAAAGTGATTGTTTTTTAGGTGTGTACTTATAGATTGTGACACGACTGTTACGCTGCTTCAAACCAGAACATTGTATCTCTTCTCGTTCCGAAGTTATTAGCGACCTTAGAACGCCATCAGGCAGAGCTCACATGTAGCGTTAGGCGGAAACTGACTTTCAAAAGTGATTGTTTTTTAGGTGTGTACTTATAGATTGTGACACGACTGTTACGCTGCTTCAAACCAGAACATTGTATCTCTTCTCGTTCCGAAGTTATTAGCGACCTTAGAACGCCATCAGACAGAGCTCACATGTAGCGTTAGGCGGAAACTGACTTTCAAAAGTGATTGTTTTTTAGGTGTGTACTTATAGATTGTGACACGACTGTTACGCTGCTTCAAACCAGAACATTGTATCTCTTCTCGTTCCGAAGTTATTAGCGACCTTAGAACGCCATCAGACAGAGCTCACATGTAGCGTTAGGCGGAAACTGACTTTCAAAAGTGATTGTTTTTTAGGTGTGTACTTATAGATTGTGACACGACTGTTACGCTGCTTCAAACCAGAACATTGTATCTCTTCTCGTTCCGAAGTTATTAGCGACCTTAGAACGCCATCAGACAGAGCTCACATGTAGCGTTAGGCGGAAACTGACTTTCAAAAGTGATTGTTTTTTAGGTGTGTACTTATAGATTGTGACACGACTGTTACGCTGCTTCAAACCAGAACATTGTATCTCTTCTCGTTCCGAAGTTATTAGCGACCTTAGAACGCCATCAGACAGAGCTCACATGTAGCGTTAGGCGGAAACTGACTTTCAAAAGTGATTGTTTTTTAGGTGTGTACTTATAGATTGTGACACGACTGTTACGCTGCTTCAAACCAGAACATTGTATCTCTTCTCGTTCCGAAGTTATTAGCGACCTTAGAACGCCATCAGACAGAGCTCACATGTAGCGTTAGGCGGAAACTGACTTTCAAAAGTGATTGTTTTTTAGGTGTGTACTTATAGATTGTGACACGACTGTTACGCTGCTTCAAACCAGAACATTGTATCTCTTCTCGTTCCGAAGTTATTAGCGACCTTAGAACGCCATCAGACAGAGCTCACATGTAGCGTTAGGCGGAAACTGACTTTCAAAAGTGATTGTTTTTTAGGTGTGTACTTATAGATTGTGACACGACTGTTACGCTGCTTCAAACCAGAACATTGTATCTCTTCTCGTTCCGAAGTTATTAGCGACCTTAGAACGCCATCAGGCAGAGCTCACATGTAGCGTTAGGCGGAAACTGACTTTCAAAAGTGATTGTTTTTTAGGTGTGTACTTATAGATTGTGACACGACTGTTACGCTGCTTCAAACCAGAACATTGTATCTCTTCTCGTTCCGAAGTTATTAGCGACCTTAGAACGCCATCAGACAGAGCTCACATGTAGCGTTAGGCGGAAACTGACTTTCAAAAGTGATTGTTTTTTAGGTGTGTACTTATAGATTGTGACACGACTGTTACGCTGCTTCAAACCAGAACATTGTATCTCTTCTCGTTCCGAAGTTATTAGCGACCTTAGAACGCCATCAGACAGAGCTCACATGTAGCGTTAGGCGGAAACTGACTTTCAAAAGTGATTGTTTTTTAGGTGTGTACTTATAGATTGTGACACGACTGTTACGCTGCTTCAAACCAGAACATTGTATCTCTTCTCGTTCCGAAGTTATTAGCGACCTTAGAACGCCATCAGACAGAGCTCACATGTAGCGTTAGGCGGAAACTGACTTTCAAAAGTGATTGTTTTTTAGGTGTGTACTTATAGATTGTGACACGACTGTTACGCTGCTTCAAACCAGAACATTGTATCTCTTCTCGTTCCGAAGTTATTAGCGACCTTAGAACGCCATCAGACAGAGCTCACATGTAGCGTTAGGCGGAAACTGACTTTCAAAAGTGATTGTTTTTTAGGTGTGTACTTATAGATTGTGACACGACTGTTACGCTGCTTCAAACCAGAACATTGTATCTCTTCTCGTTCCGAAGTTATTAGCGACCTTAGAACGCCATCAGACAGAGCTCACATGTAGCGTTAGGCGGAAACTGACTTTCAAAAGTGATTGTTTTTTAGGTGTGTACTTATAGATTGTGACACGACTGTTACGCTGCTTCAAACCAGAACATTGTATCTCTTCTCGTTCCGAAGTTATTAGCGACCTTAGAACGCCATCAGACAGAGCTCACATGTAGCGTTAGGCGGAAACTGACTTTCAAAAGTGATTGTTTTTTAGGTGTGTACTTATAGATTGTGACACGACTGTTACGCTGCTTCAAACCAGAACATTGTATCTCTTCTCGTTCCGAAGTTATTAGCGACCTTAGAACGCCATCAGACAGAGCTCACATGTAGCGTTAGGCGGAAACTGACTTTCAAAAGTGATTGTTTTTTAGGTGTGTACTTATAGATTGTGACACGACTGTTACGCTGCTTCAAACCAGAACATTGTATCTCTTCTCGTTCCGAAGTTATTAGCGACCTTAGAACGCCATCAGACAGAGCTCACATGTAGCGTTAGGCGGAAACTGACTTTCAAAAGTGATTGTTTTTTAGGTGTGTACTTATAGATTGTGACACGACTGTTACGCTGCTTCAAACCAGAACATTGTATCTCTTCTCGTTCCGAAGTTATTAGCGACCTTAGAACGCCATCAGACAGAGCTCACATGTAGCGTTAGGCGGAAACTGACTTTCAAAAGTGATTGTTTTTTAGGTGTGTACTTATAGATTGTGACACGACTGTTACGCTGCTTCAAACCAGAACATTGTATCTCTTCTCGTTCCGAAGTTATTAGCGACCTTAGAACGCCATCAGACAGAGCTCACATGTAGCGTTAGGCGGAAACTGACTTTCAAAAGTGATTGTTTTTTAGGTGTGTACTTATAGATTGTGACACGACTGTTACGCTGCTTCAAACCAGAACATTGTATCTCTTCTCGTTCCGAAGTTATTAGCGACCTTAGAACGCCATCAGACAGAGCTCACATGTAGCGTTAGGCGGAAACTGACTTTCAAAAGTGATTGTTTTTTAGGTGTGTACTTATAGATTGTGACACGACTGTTACGCTGCTTCAAACCAGAACATTGTATCTCTTCTCGTTCCGAAGTTATTAGCGACCTTAGAACGCCATCAGACAGAGCTCACATGTAGCGTTAGGCGGAAACTGACTTTCAAAAGTGATTGTTTTTTAGGTGTGTACTTATAGATTGTGACACGACTGTTACGCTGCTTCAAACCAGAACATTGTATCTCTTCTCGTTCCGAAGTTATTAGCGACCTTAGAACGCCATCAGACAGAGCTCACATGTAGCGTTAGGCGGAAACTGACTTTCAAAAGTGATTGTTTTTTAGGTGTGTACTTATAGATTGTGACACGACTGTTACGCTGCTTCAAACCAGAACATTGTATCTCTTCTCGTTCCGAAGTTATTAGCGACCTTAGAACGCCATCAGACAGAGCTCACATGTAGCGTTAGGCGGAAACTGACTTTCAAAAGTGATTGTTTTTTAGGTGTGTACTTATAGATTGTGACACGACTGTTACGCTGCTTCAAACCAGAACATTGTATCTCTTCTCGTTCCGAAGTTATTAGCGACCTTAGAACGCCATCAGACAGAGCTCACATGTAGCGTTAGGCGGAAACTGACTTTCAAAAGTGATTGTTTTTTAGGTGTGTACTTATAGATTGTGACACGACTGTTACGCTGCTTCAAACCAGAACATTGTATCTCTTCTCGTTCCGAAGTTATTAGCGACCTTAGAACGCCATCAGACAGAGCTCACATGTAGCGTTAGGCGGAAACTGACTTTCAAAAGTGATTGTTTTTTAGGTGTGTACTTATAGATTGTGACACGACTGTTACGCTGCTTCAAACCAGAACATTGTATCTCTTCTCGTTCCGAAGTTATTAGCGACCTTAGAACGCCATCAGACAGAGCTCACATGTAGCGTTAGGCGGAAACTGACTTTCAAAAGTGATTGTTTTTTAGGTGTGTACTTATAGATTGTGACACGACTGTTACGCTGCTTCAAACCAGAACATTGTATCTCTTCTCGTTCCGAAGTTATTAGCGACCTTAGAACGCCATCAGACAGAGCTCACATGTAGCGTTAGGCGGAAACTGACTTTCAAAAGTGATTGTTTTTTAGGTGTGTACTTATAGATTGTGACACGACTGTTACGCTGCTTCAAACCAGAACATTGTATCTCTTCTCGTTCCGAAGTTATTAGCGACCTTAGAACGCCATCAGACAGAGCTCACATGTAGCGTTAGGCGGAAACTGACTTTCAAAAGTGATTGTTTTTTAGGTGTGTACTTATAGATTGTGACACGACTGTTACGCTGCTTCAAACCAGAACATTGTATCTCTTCTCGTTCCGAAGTTATTAGCGACCTTAGAACGCCATCAGACAGAGCTCACATGTAGCGTTAGGCGGAAACTGACTTTCAAAAGTGATTGTTTTTTAGGTGTGTACTTATAGATTGTGACACGACTGTTACGCTGCTTCAAACCAGAACATTGTATCTCTTCTCGTTCCGAAGTTATTAGCGACCTTAGAACGCCATCAGACAGAGCTCACATGTAGCGTTAGGCGGAAACTGACTTTCAAAAGTGATTGTTTTTTAGGTGTGTACTTATAGATTGTGACACGACTGTTACGCTGCTTCAAACCAGAACATTGTATCTCTTCTCGTTCCGAAGTTATTAGCGACCTTAGAACGCCATCAGACAGAGCTCACATGTAGCGTTAGGCGGAAACTGACTTTCAAAAGTGATTGTTTTTTAGGTGTGTACTTATAGATTGTGACACGACTGTTACGCTGCTTCAAACCAGAACATTGTATCTCTTCTCGTTCCGAAGTTATTAGCGACCTTAGAACGCCATCAGACAGAGCTCACATGTAGCGTTAGGCGGAAACTGACTTTCAAAAGTGATTGTTTTTTAGGTGTGTACTTATAGATTGTGACACGACTGTTACGCTGCTTCAAACCAGAACATTGTATCTCTTCTCGTTCCGAAGTTATTAGCGACCTTAGAACGCCATCAGACAGAGCTCACATGTAGCGTTAGGCGGAAACTGACTTTCAAAAGTGATTGTTTTTTAGGTGTGTACTTATAGATTGTGACACGACTGTTACGCTGCTTCAAACCAGAACATTGTATCTCTTCTCGTTCCGAAGTTATTAGCGACCTTAGAACGCCATCAGACAGAGCTCACATGTAGCGTTAGGCGGAAACTGACTTTCAAAAGTGATTGTTTTTTAGGTGTGTACTTATAGATTGTGACACGACTGTTACGCTGCTTCAAACCAGAACATTGTATCTCTTCTCGTTCCGAAGTTATTAGCGACCTTAGAACGCCATCAGACAGAGCTCACATGTAGCGTTAGGCGGAAACTGACTTTCAAAAGTGATTGTTTTTTAGGTGTGTACTTATAGATTGTGACACGACTGTTACGCTGCTTCAAACCAGAACATTGTATCTCTTCTCGTTCCGAAGTTATTAGCGACCTTAGAACGCCATCAGACAGAGCTCACATGTAGCGTTAGGCGGAAACTGACTTTCAAAAGTGATTGTTTTTTAGGTGTGTACTTATAGATTGTGACACGACTGTTACGCTGCTTCAAACCAGAACATTGTATCTCTTCTCGTTCCGAAGTTATTAGCGACCTTAGAACGCCATCAGACAGAGCTCACATGTAGCGTTAGGCGGAAACTGACTTTCAAAAGTGATTGTTTTTTAGGTGTGTACTTATAGATTGTGACACGACTGTTACGCTGCTTCAAACCAGAACATTGTATCTCTTCTCGTTCCGAAGTTATTAGCGACCTTAGAACGCCATCAGACAGAGCTCACATGTAGCGTTAGGCGGAAACTGACTTTCAAAAGTGATTGTTTTTTAGGTGTGTACTTATAGATTGTGACACGACTGTTACGCTGCTTCAAACCAGAACATTGTATCTCTTCTCGTTCCGAAGTTATTAGCGACCTTAGAACGCCATCAGACAGAGCTCACATGTAGCGTTAGGCGGAAACTGACTTTCAAAAGTGATTGTTTTTTAGGTGTGTACTTATAGATTGTGACACGACTGTTACGCTGCTTCAAACCAGAACATTGTATCTCTTCTCGTTCCGAAGTTATTAGCGACCTTAGAACGCCATCAGACAGAGCTCACATGTAGCGTTAGGCGGAAACTGACTTTCAAAAGTGATTGTTTTTTAGGTGTGTACTTATAGATTGTGACACGACTGTTACGCTGCTTCAAACCAGAACATTGTATCTCTTCTCGTTCCGAAGTTATTAGCGACCTTAGAACGCCATCAGACAGAGCTCACATGTAGCGTTAGGCGGAAACTGACTTTCAAAAGTGATTGTTTTTTAGGTGTGTACTTATAGATTGTGACACGACTGTTACGCTGCTTCAAACCAGAACATTGTATCTCTTCTCGTTCCGAAGTTATTAGCGACCTTAGAACGCCATCAGACAGAGCTCACATGTAGCGTTAGGCGGAAACTGACTTTCAAAAGTGATTGTTTTTTAGGTGTGTACTTATAGATTGTGACACGACTGTTACGCTGCTTCAAACCAGAACATTGTATCTCTTCTCGTTCCGAAGTTATTAGCGACCTTAGAACGCCATCAGACAGAGCTCACATGTAGCGTTAGGCGGAAACTGACTTTCAAAAGTGATTGTTTTTTAGGTGTGTACTTATAGATTGTGACACGACTGTTACGCTGCTTCAAACCAGAACATTGTATCTCTTCTCGTTCCGAAGTTATTAGCGACCTTAGAACGCCATCAGACAGAGCTCACATGTAGCGTTAGGCGGAAACTGACTTTCAAAAGTGATTGTTTTTTAGGTGTGTACTTATAGATTGTGACACGACTGTTACGCTGCTTCAAACCAGAACATTGTATCTCTTCTCGTTCCGAAGTTATTAGCGACCTTAGAACGCCATCAGACAGAGCTCACATGTAGCGTTAGGCGGAAACTGACTTTCAAAAGTGATTGTTTTTTAGGTGTGTACTTATAGATTGTGACACGACTGTTACGCTGCTTCAAACCAGAACATTGTATCTCTTCTCGTTCCGAAGTTATTAGCGACCTTAGAACGCCATCAGACAGAGCTCACATGTAGCGTTAGGCGGAAACTGACTTTCAAAAGTGATTGTTTTTTAGGTGTGTACTTATAGATTGTGACACGACTGTTACGCTGCTTCAAACCAGAACATTGTATCTCTTCTCGTTCCGAAGTTATTAGCGACCTTAGAACGCCATCAGACAGAGCTCACATGTAGCGTTAGGCGGAAACTGACTTTCAAAAGTGATTGTTTTTTAGGTGTGTACTTATAGATTGTGACACGACTGTTACGCTGCTTCAAACCAGAACATTGTATCTCTTCTCGTTCCGAAGTTATTAGCGACCTTAGAACGCCATCAGACAGAGCTCACATGTAGCGTTAGGCGGAAACTGACTTTCAAAAGTGATTGTTTTTTAGGTGTGTACTTATAGATTGTGACACGACTGTTACGCTGCTTCAAACCAGAACATTGTATCTCTTCTCGTTCCGAAGTTATTAGCGACCTTAGAACGCCATCAGACAGAGCTCACATGTAGCGTTAGGCGGAAACTGACTTTCAAAAGTGATTGTTTTTTAGGTGTGTACTTATAGATTGTGACACGACTGTTACGCTGCTTCAAACCAGAACATTGTATCTCTTCTCGTTCCGAAGTTATTAGCGACCTTAGAACGCCATCAGACAGAGCTCACATGTAGCGTTAGGCGGAAACTGACTTTCAAAAGTGATTGTTTTTTAGGTGTGTACTTATAGATTGTGACACGACTGTTACGCTGCTTCAAACCAGAACATTGTATCTCTTCTCGTTCCGAAGTTATTAGCGACCTTAGAACGCCATCAGACAGAGCTCACATGTAGCGTTAGGCGGAAACTGACTTTCAAAAGTGATTGTTTTTTAGGTGTGTACTTATAGATTGTGACACGACTGTTACGCTGCTTCAAACCAGAACATTGTATCTCTTCTCGTTCCGAAGTTATTAGCGACCTTAGAACGCCATCAGACAGAGCTCACATGTAGCGTTAGGCGGAAACTGACTTTCAAAAGTGATTGTTTTTTAGGTGTGTACTTATAGATTGTGACACGACTGTTACGCTGCTTCAAACCAGAACATTGTATCTCTTCTCGTTCCGAAGTTATTAGCGACCTTAGAACGCCATCAGACAGAGCTCACATGTAGCGTTAGGCGGAAACTGACTTTCAAAAGTGATTGTTTTTTAGGTGTGTACTTATAGATTGTGACACGACTGTTACGCTGCTTCAAACCAGAACATTGTATCTCTTCTCGTTCCGAAGTTATTAGCGACCTTAGAACGCCATCAGACAGAGCTCACATGTAGCGTTAGGCGGAAACTGACTTTCAAAAGTGATTGTTTTTTAGGTGTGTACTTATAGATTGTGACACGACTGTTACGCTGCTTCAAACCAGAACATTGTATCTCTTCTCGTTCCGAAGTTATTAGCGACCTTAGAACGCCATCAGACAGAGCTCACATGTAGCGTTAGGCGGAAACTGACTTTCAAAAGTGATTGTTTTTTAGGTGTGTACTTATAGATTGTGACACGACTGTTACGCTGCTTCAAACCAGAACATTGTATCTCTTCTCGTTCCGAAGTTATTAGCGACCTTAGAACGCCATCAGACAGAGCTCACATGTAGCGTTAGGCGGAAACTGACTTTCAAAAGTGATTGTTTTTTAGGTGTGTACTTATAGATTGTGACACGACTGTTACGCTGCTTCAAACCAGAACATTGTATCTCTTCTCGTTCCGAAGTTATTAGCGACCTTAGAACGCCATCAGACAGAGCTCACATGTAGCGTTAGGCGGAAACTGACTTTCAAAAGTGATTGTTTTTTAGGTGTGTACTTATAGATTGTGACACGACTGTTACGCTGCTTCAAACCAGAACATTGTATCTCTTCTCGTTCCGAAGTTATTAGCGACCTTAGAACGCCATCAGACAGAGCTCACATGTAGCGTTAGGCGGAAACTGACTTTCAAAAGTGATTGTTTTTTAGGTGTGTACTTATAGATTGTGACACGACTGTTACGCTGCTTCAAACCAGAACATTGTATCTCTTCTCGTTCCGAAGTTATTAGCGACCTTAGAACGCCATCAGACAGAGCTCACATGTAGCGTTAGGCGGAAACTGACTTTCAAAAGTGATTGTTTTTTAGGTGTGTACTTATAGATTGTGACACGACTGTTACGCTGCTTCAAACCAGAACATTGTATCTCTTCTCGTTCCGAAGTTATTAGCGACCTTAGAACGCCATCAGACAGAGCTCACATGTAGCGTTAGGCGGAAACTGACTTTCAAAAGTGATTGTTTTTTAGGTGTGTACTTATAGATTGTGACACGACTGTTACGCTGCTTCAAACCAGAACATTGTATCTCTTCTCGTTCCGAAGTTATTAGCGACCTTAGAACGCCATCAGACAGAGCTCACATGTAGCGTTAGGCGGAAACTGACTTTCAAAAGTGATTGTTTTTTAGGTGTGTACTTATAGATTGTGACACGACTGTTACGCTGCTTCAAACCAGAACATTGTATCTCTTCTCGTTCCGAAGTTATTAGCGACCTTAGAACGCCATCAGACAGAGCTCACATGTAGCGTTAGGCGGAAACTGACTTTCAAAAGTGATTGTTTTTTAGGTGTGTACTTATAGATTGTGACACGACTGTTACGCTGCTTCAAACCAGAACATTGTATCTCTTCTCGTTCCGAAGTTATTAGCGACCTTAGAACGCCATCAGACAGAGCTCACATGTAGCGTTAGGCGGAAACTGACTTTCAAAAGTGATTGTTTTTTAGGTGTGTACTTATAGATTGTGACACGACTGTTACGCTGCTTCAAACCAGAACATTGTATCTCTTCTCGTTCCGAAGTTATTAGCGACCTTAGAACGCCATCAGACAGAGCTCACATGTAGCGTTAGGCGGAAACTGACTTTCAAAAGTGATTGTTTTTTAGGTGTGTACTTATAGATTGTGACACGACTGTTACGCTGCTTCAAACCAGAACATTGTATCTCTTCTCGTTCCGAAGTTATTAGCGACCTTAGAACGCCATCAGACAGAGCTCACATGTAGCGTTAGGCGGAAACTGACTTTCAAAAGTGATTGTTTTTTAGGTGTGTACTTATAGATTGTGACACGACTGTTACGCTGCTTCAAACCAGAACATTGTATCTCTTCTCGTTCCGAAGTTATTAGCGACCTTAGAACGCCATCAGACAGAGCTCACATGTAGCGTTAGGCGGAAACTGACTTTCAAAAGTGATTGTTTTTTAGGTGTGTACTTATAGATTGTGACACGACTGTTACGCTGCTTCAAACCAGAACATTGTATCTCTTCTCGTTCCGAAGTTATTAGCGACCTTAGAACGCCATCAGACAGAGCTCACATGTAGCGTTAGGCGGAAACTGACTTTCAAAAGTGATTGTTTTTTAGGTGTGTACTTATAGATTGTGACACGACTGTTACGCTGCTTCAAACCAGAACATTGTATCTCTTCTCGTTCCGAAGTTATTAGCGACCTTAGAACGCCATCAGACAGAGCTCACATGTAGCGTTAGGCGGAAACTGACTTTCAAAAGTGATTGTTTTTTAGGTGTGTACTTATAGATTGTGACACGACTGTTACGCTGCTTCAAACCAGAACATTGTATCTCTTCTCGTTCCGAAGTTATTAGCGACCTTAGAACGCCATCAGACAGAGCTCACATGTAGCGTTAGGCGGAAACTGACTTTCAAAAGTGATTGTTTTTTAGGTGTGTACTTATAGATTGTGACACGACTGTTACGCTGCTTCAAACCAGAACATTGTATCTCTTCTCGTTCCGAAGTTATTAGCGACCTTAGAACGCCATCAGACAGAGCTCACATGTAGCGTTAGGCGGAAACTGACTTTCAAAAGTGATTGTTTTTTAGGTGTGTACTTATAGATTGTGACACGACTGTTACGCTGCTTCAAACCAGAACATTGTATCTCTTCTCGTTCCGAAGTTATTAGCGACCTTAGAACGCCATCAGACAGAGCTCACATGTAGCGTTAGGCGGAAACTGACTTTCAAAAGTGATTGTTTTTTAGGTGTGTACTTATAGATTGTGACACGACTGTTACGCTGCTTCAAACCAGAACATTGTATCTCTTCTCGTTCCGAAGTTATTAGCGACCTTAGAACGCCATCAGACAGAGCTCACATGTAGCGTTAGGCGGAAACTGACTTTCAAAAGTGATTGTTTTTTAGGTGTGTACTTATAGATTGTGACACGACTGTTACGCTGCTTCAAACCAGAACATTGTATCTCTTCTCGTTCCGAAGTTATTAGCGACCTTAGAACGCCATCAGACAGAGCTCACATGTAGCGTTAGGCGGAAACTGACTTTCAAAAGTGATTGTTTTTTAGGTGTGTACTTATAGATTGTGACACGACTGTTACGCTGCTTCAAACCAGAACATTGTATCTCTTCTCGTTCCGAAGTTATTAGCGACCTTAGAACGCCATCAGACAGAGCTCACATGTAGCGTTAGGCGGAAACTGACTTTCAAAAGTGATTGTTTTTTAGGTGTGTACTTATAGATTGTGACACGACTGTTACGCTGCTTCAAACCAGAACATTGTATCTCTTCTCGTTCCGAAGTTATTAGCGACCTTAGAACGCCATCAGACAGAGCTCACATGTAGCGTTAGGCGGAAACTGACTTTCAAAAGTGATTGTTTTTTAGGTGTGTACTTATAGATTGTGACACGACTGTTACGCTGCTTCAAACCAGAACATTGTATCTCTTCTCGTTCCGAAGTTATTAGCGACCTTAGAACGCCATCAGACAGAGCTCACATGTAGCGTTAGGCGGAAACTGACTTTCAAAAGTGATTGTTTTTTAGGTGTGTACTTATAGATTGTGACACGACTGTTACGCTGCTTCAAACCAGAACATTGTATCTCTTCTCGTTCCGAAGTTATTAGCGACCTTAGAACGCCATCAGACAGAGCTCACATGTAGCGTTAGGCGGAAACTGACTTTCAAAAGTGATTGTTTTTTAGGTGTGTACTTATAGATTGTGACACGACTGTTACGCTGCTTCAAACCAGAACATTGTATCTCTTCTCGTTCCGAAGTTATTAGCGACCTTAGAACGCCATCAGACAGAGCTCACATGTAGCGTTAGGCGGAAACTGACTTTCAAAAGTGATTGTTTTTTAGGTGTGTACTTATAGATTGTGACACGACTGTTACGCTGCTTCAAACCAGAACATTGTATCTCTTCTCGTTCCGAAGTTATTAGCGACCTTAGAACGCCATCAGACAGAGCTCACATGTAGCGTTAGGCGGAAACTGACTTTCAAAAGTGATTGTTTTTTAGGTGTGTACTTATAGATTGTGACACGACTGTTACGCTGCTTCAAACCAGAACATTGTATCTCTTCTCGTTCCGAAGTTATTAGCGACCTTAGAACGCCATCAGACAGAGCTCACATGTAGCGTTAGGCGGAAACTGACTTTCAAAAGTGATTGTTTTTTAGGTGTGTACTTATAGATTGTGACACATCTCTTCTCGTTCCGAAGTTATTAGCGACCTTAGAACGCCATCAGGCAGAGCTCACATGTAGCGTTAGTCGGAAACTGACTTTCAAAAGTGATTGTTTTTTACGTGTGTACTTATAGATTGTGACACGACTGATACGCTGCTTCAAACCAGAACATTGTATCTCTTCTCGTTCCGAAGTTATTAGCGACCTTAGAACGCCATCAGGCAGAGCTCACATGTAGCGTTAGGCGGAAACTGACTTTCAAAAGTGATTGTTTTTTATGTGTGTACTTATAGATTGTGACACGACTGTTACGCTGCTTCAAACCAGAACATTGTATCTCTTCTCGTTCCGAAGTTATTAGCGACCTTAGAACGCCATCAGGCAGAGCTCACATGTAGCGTTAGTCGGAAACTGACTTTCAAAAGTGATTGTTTTTTAGGTGTGTGCTTATAGATTGTGACACGACTGTTACGCTGCTTCAAACCAGAACATTGTATCTCTTCTCGTTCCGAAGTTATTAGCGACCTTAGAACGCCATCAGGCAGAGCTCACATGTAGCGTTAGTCGGAAACTGACTTTCAAAAGTGATTGTTTTTTAGGTGTGTACTTATAGATTGTGACACGACTGTTACGCTGCTTCAAACCAGAACATTGTATCTCTTCTCGTTGCGAAAATTGTATTAGCGACCTTAGAACGCCATCAGGCAGAGCCCACATGCAGCGTTAGTCGGAAACTGACTTTCAAAAGTGATTGTTTTTCAGGTGTGTACTTATAGATTGTGACACGACTGTTACGCTGCTTCAAACCAGAACATTGTATCTCTTCTCGTTCCGAAGTTATTAGCGACCTTAGAACGCCATCAGGCAGAGCTTACATGTAGCGTTAGTCGGAAACTGACTTTCAAAAGTGATTGTTTTTTAGGTGTGTGCTTATAGATTGTGACACGACTTTTACGCTGCTTCAAACCAGAACATTGTATCTCTTCTCGTTCCGAAGTTATTAGCGACCTTAGAACGCCATCAGGCAGAGCTCACATGTAGCGTTAGGCGGAAACTGACTTTCAAAAGTGATTGTTTGGTGTGTACTTATAGATTGTGACACGACTGTTACGCTGCTTCAAACCAGAACATTGTATCTCTTC